>UCOH01010462.1:0-36033 GCA_900474275.1 Synergus japonicus
CCCTAGGGAGTAAAAAGTTCTTTTCAAACTAAAGAGTAAAAAGTTACTATCTTTTAAGGGAGTAAAGAAGTACTTTTACTTGCTAGAAACTGAAAAGTAGTTTTTTTATTTCCTAAGACCTGAAAAGTATTGTTTACTCCCTAGGGAGTAAAAAGTTCTTTTCAAACTAAAGAGTAAAAAGTTACTATCAACCTAGGGAGTAAAAAGTACTTTTATACGCTAGAAACTGAAAAGTATCTTTTAAGGGAGTAAAGAAGTACTTTTACTTGCTAGAAACTGAAAAGTAGTTTTTTTATTTCCTAAGACCTGAAAAGTATTGTTTACTCCCTAGGGAGTAAAAAGTTCTTTTCAAACTAAAGAGTAAAAAGTTACTATCAACCTAGGGAGTAAAAAGTACTTTTACTCGCTAGAAATTGAAAAGTAGTTTTTTATTTTCTAAGATCTGAAAAGTATTGTTTACTCCCTAGGGAGTAAAAAGTTATTTTCAAACTAGAGAGTAAAAAGTTATTTTCAACCTAGAGAGTAAAAAGCACTTTTACTCGCTAGAAATTGAAAAGTAGTTTTTTATTTTCTAAGATCTGAAAAGTATTGTTTACTCCCTAGGGAGTAAAAAGTTATTTTCAAACTAGAGAGTAAAAAGTTATTATCAACCTAGGGAGTAAAAAGTACTTTTATACGCTAGAAACTGAAAAGTATCTTTTAAGGGAGTAAAGAAGTACTTTTACTTGCTAGAAACTGAAAAGTAGTTTTTTTATTTCCTAAGACCTGAAAAGTATTGTTTACTCCCTAGGGAGTAAAAAGTTATTTTCAAACTAGAGAGTAAAAAGTTATTTTCAACCTAGAGAGTAAAAAGCACTTTTACTCGCTACACTGAACTGAAAAGTAGTTTTTTAGTTACTAGGAACTAAAAAGTTCTTTTCAAACTAGAGAGTAAAAAGTTATTATCAACCTAGGGAGTAAAAAGTACTTTTATACGCTAGAAACTGAAAAGTATCTTTTAAGGGAGTAAAGAAGTACTTTTACTCGCTAGAAATTGAAAAGTAGTTTTTTATTTTCTAAGATCTGAAAAGTATTGTTTACTCCCTAGGGAGTAAAAAGTTATTTTCAAACTAGAGAGTAAAAAGTTATTTTCAACCTAGAGAGTAAAAAGCACTTTTACTCGATACACTGAAATGAAAAGTAGTTTTTTAGTTACTAGGAACTAAAAAGTTCTTTTCAAACTAGAAAGTAAAAAGTTATTATCAACCTAGGGAGTAAAAAGTACTTTTATACGCTAGAAACTGAAAAGTATCTTTTAAGGGAGTAAAAAAGTACTTTTACTTGCTAGAAACTGAAAAGTAGTTTTTTATTTTCTAAGATCTGAAAAGTATTATTTACTCCCTAGGGATTAAAAAGTTATTTTCAGACTTGAGAGTAAAAAGTACTTTTACTCGCTAGGAACGGAAAAGTAGTTTTTTATTTACTAAGAACTGTAAAGTATTTTTTGCTCCCTAGGGAGTAAAAAGTTATTTTCAACCTAGGGAGTAAAAAATACTTTTACTCACTAGAAACGTGAAATATGTTTCTTATTTCCTGAGAACTGAAATAGTACATTGTGTACCAAGTATATATAAGTATAGTATACAGACGTTAGAATCCGAAAGAAATGTAACTTTATGGACAGATGTCATATGATGAACAATATTTCTTTGTGAAATATCAAACTTTTTATATATTTCACCCCCGACATATGACTGCTGATCAAATTGCTATCATGAATCTTGACTCGTTTCAGGGGTTATCACGGCGACGGATATCCGTTTGATGGCAGAGGAAAGATATTGGCTCACGCCTTTTTTCCTGGTGGCGATCGCGGTGGCGATGCACATTTCGACGAGGAGGAAATCTGGTTACTGAATGGCGACGACAGCAACGAAGAAGGTATAAAGATATATGGAACTCGATTTACGCTACAAATAAATCCAGATCCCACGGCGACAAGATTGACACCTTTTCAGGAAATATGATCTTCTCAATAAATACTCGAACACATTTCGAGGTTCCTGGGACAAACTAGAACTTTTTTTTTCACCCGGGGAATATTTTTGAAATCATTTCTTTCTGATTGTTTTTTAAATCCCATCATTTTTAAAAATAAGACAATTGCCTTTTTTATTATCCTATGAAAATAGGAATATTGTGGAGTGTATTAAACCCAATCAAGTTTTTCCCTCCTCCTCAATAAAAAATAATTTTATAACGCGGACGCGTTGAGTCAATCAGAATAAATTAACGAAATTTAGTTAACCCGACTCTTTGAGCGTGAGGGAAAATTCAATTTAATTTTACCTTTAACTACAAATGGAATAACGTCAATATAACTCATGACGCCCAAGCTTCCCCAGAGGGAAATCCAGGAATTGAATTTTGGGAAAAATCAGCGCCTGCTACCCTCGTTTCCGGTTGTCTTATTCCCTTCGAATTTCGAATTTCCTCATTTCCGTTCATCCCCTTCCCCCTCCTCTCTCATTCTCTCTTTTTCTTGCTCCCTCTCATTGGATTTAAGCCTGGAACTTGAGATTGCGGTTAATTTGGGATTGAAGGTGAACTTAAGAGCACAACTGAGTTTCTCGGTTAAAATGGACTCGAGTTTCAGTGAAGCATTATGAGTTTGGTCACGACTTCAAGTAGTTTCAGGACAGCTTCAGTAAAATAAATAGCGATGGTATATATGTGATCGGAACTGTTATTACACGAGAGTTTGAGCTTGAAAATAGATGTGGTCCATTAAAGTATTGCAATTATTGTGTAAGATACAATTGACCCTCTTTATCAACCCCTTTATTATCTTCTTAAAAACTCGTTTTCCAAACTTCTTTTCCAACCCTCTATTCGAGACGCCTTTAACAATCTTCTTTTCCAAATCCAACTCTCTTTTCCAAATCCCTTTTTTAACTCCCTTTTCCAAGTCTCTTTTCCAAGTCCCTTTTTCAACTCCCTTTTTTAACTCTCTTTTCCAACACCCTTTTCCAAATCCCTTTTTTAACACCCTTTTCCAATTCCCTTTTCCAAGTCCCTTTTTCAACTCCCTTTTTTAACTCTCTTTTCCAACACCCTTTTCCAAGTCTCTTTTCCAAGTCCCTTTTTCAACTCCCTTTACCAATCCCTTATTTCAAGTTCCTTTTCCAACTCCCTTTTTTAACTCTCTTTTCCAACACCCTTTTCCAAATCCCTTTTTTAACACCTTTTTCCAAGTCCCTTTTTCAACTCCCTTTACCAATTCGTTTTTTCAAGTTACTTTTCCAACTCTCTTTTCCAAGTACCTTTTTCAACTCCCTTTTTTAATTCTCTTTTCCAACACTCTTTTCCAAATCCTTACCAATCCGTTATTTCAAGTTCCTGTTCCAACTCTCTTTTCCAACTTTCTTGTCCAAGTCCCTTTTTCAACTCCCTTTGCCAATTCGTTTTTTCAAGTTACTTTTCCAACTCTCTTTTCCAACTTTCTTGTCCAAGTCCCTTTTTCAACTCCCTTTACCAATCCCTTATTTCAAGTTCCTTTTCCAACTCCCTTCATTAACTCTCTTTTCCAACACCCTTTTCCAAATCCCTTTTTTAACACCTTTTTCCAAGTTCCTTTTTCAACTCCCTTTACCAATTCGTTTTTTCAAGTTACTTTTCCAACTCTCTTTTCCAAGTCCCTTTTTTAACTCTCTTTTCCAACACTCTTTTCCAAATCCCTTTTTTAACTCCCTTTTCCAAGTCTCTTTTCCAAGTCCCTTTTTGAACTTCCTTTACCAATCCGTTATTTCAAGTTCCTGTTCCAACTCCCTTTTCCAAGTCTCTTTTCCATGTCCCTTTTTCAACTCCATTTTTTAACTCTCTTTTCCAACACCCTTTTCCAACTCTCTTTTCCAAGTCCCTTTTTCAACTCCCTTTGCCAATCCGTTCTTTCAAGTTACTTTTCCAACTCTTTTCTCCAAGTCCCTTTTTCAACTCCCTTTACCAATCCGTTTTTTCAAGTTCCTTTTCCAACTCCTTTTTCCAACTCTCTTCTCCAAGTCCCTTTTTCAACTCCCTTTTTTAACTCTCTTTTCCAACACCCTTTTCCAAATCCCTTTTCCAACACCCTTTTCCAAGTCTCTTTTCCAAGTCCCTTTTTCAACTCCCTTTACCAATTCGTTTTTTCAAGTTACTTTTCCAATTCCCTTTTCCAAGTCCCTTTTTCAACTCCCTTTACCAATCCGTTTCTTCAAGTTCCCTTTCCCACCGTCTTTTTTTAATCTCTTTTTCCAAACTCTACTTCACTTTTCCGAACCCCTCTTCCAACCTTCTTTTCCAAACCGCTTTTCCAACTTCGTTTACTGAACCTCCTTTTCAAATCACCTTTCCAATCCCCTTTTTCAATCGCTTTTTCGGATACTTTTTCGAACCCCCTTTTCCAAACTTATTTTTCAACCTTTTTTTCCAAATCTTCTTCTCAAACCACTTTTACGAAGCGATTAGCTCAATCACTTTTCCAATCTCCTCTTTCGAATTCTTATTTCAAGCCCATTTGCCAAACTTCTTTCTCAACCTCATTTTCCAGCGTCAGGTTCCAAATTACTTTTTTAATTGCCTTTTCCAATTACCTGTATTAAAATCTTAATTCAAATCCTTTTTCCAAACCCTTTCATATAAATGACTTTTCCAAAAACGTTATCTCATTCATTTTTTCTAATCTCATTGAAATATACCTTTCCAATCCTCTTCTTCTATCCTGCTTTCCAAAACCTCTTTATCAACACCCTATTACAACCTAGTTTTCCTAACTTTATTTTCAATCTTCTATTCCAGAACCCTTTAACAATCTTCTTTTCTTAATTATTTTCCCCATTCTCTTTTTCTGAACCCTTATGGTTGAAGAGCGAGATTGGACAGTAAGGTTGACAAAGTAGTTTAATAAAGAAGGTTGAAAAGATAGTTTCGAAAAGAGGTTGAAAAACAAGCTTGCAAGAGTGTTGAAAATATTTTTAGAAAAGAAAAGTTTTTAAGTGAAAGAAGACAGGGTTTAAAGAATAGGTTGAAAAAACTTGTAAAAAAAGGGTTTCGAAAAAAGGTTTTGTAAAAATATGTTGAAAAAAATATTCTGAAAAAAGGTTTGGCAGAGAGGTTCGAAAAAGGGGTTTAGAAAAGTGCTTCAGAAGCGAAGATTCGAAAAGATGTTCAAAAAATGAGTTTGGAAAAGGGGTTTGGAAAGGAAGCTCAGAAAAAGGCTTCGAACAGGAGATTTAAAAAAAGCTGTTGGAAAAGACATTTGCAGAATGAGTTTAAAAAATGAATTTAGAAAAGACATTTAAAAAATTATTGAAATCCTGGAATGGAAAAAGAGGTTCACAAACAGAGATTCATAAAAAGGGTTGGAAAAAGAATCTGAAACAGTTGTATAAATTTCTCTTTGATTATATATTGTTACTCTTTTCTTTCTCTCAATTCTTTTTCGCTTTCAATACTCGCCGGATGTTTTGCCTTATTTCCACAAACATATACTCTTCTTTGTACTACATTATATCCTGGGATGCATTTTCTATTCGTGCAACACTCGAGGTATTTTCGATTGTCGAGAATTTGCATTACGTGGAGAATCGAGGCGATTTCAACTCGACAAATGTACTGCGAGAACGTAAGCTGGAAGACAAAATGGAACGAACCTTGTTTGAATTTCCCTATGGATTTTCGGTAACAATATACGTCCAGTCCAGATGAACTTGGCAGAGAAACAATAAATCGGAAAAAGAAATTGGATTTTAGTATTTTTTGCTTAATATCAAAAATGATCTAGTATACCTATCACATAGCAGGAATTTTCGTGGGATATTCAGAATAGCAGAAATTGATTGACATCTGGAACCCTGAATCTGAAACTCTCTTGGGTTTCTCGGTAAACCTCGTACAAGATGATCACCATAGTTGCCTCCTAGTTAATTATCAGGAATGACCAATAATTGGACATCTTTGCGGTGGCAACCCTGACATTCGAGAACTACCAACATTCCCATCCTGTGTGGTCATTACATAGACTATTATGTCAACATTAGAATATTCTCCAAAATTGATGGGTGTACTCCAATTTCAGTTATGATTTTAGGATAATAACCGCTTATTATTATCGTTATAATTTACACCCCTAAAATCTCACAATATTGGATTAAGGCAGTTATTGATCCAGAATATTGAGGATATAGTATATCCTCTGAATTCTAATTGAAGATTACTACCAATTTGCAATTCTAATTTTGTGTACTTTTTAGCTTTTCAAATAAGCTGGGCTGGGATGAACGATTTAGCTAAAAGTTTTTTAATTCCTTCAACTTATATTCAATTAGATTAGTAATTCAAGGCTAATTTTCCAAACTGACATTTATTCCTTTATATCAGTTTAATTACACCCATAATTCCATTTTCTTATCACTATATTATTTCATATTCAGCAAAATATATTTCAGATATTTTCTCTAGCTTCCCAGATTCGTTGATTTATCCTGAGGCATCAAGTCTAAATTCATCCTCTATTATCCTGAATTTTTATGTTCTCTCCTATTCTCATAACTGTTGATCTTATATCCAGAGCAAGAGAGAATCTTACAATAATATTTTGTCGGTATTAACTTCTATCCTTATAGTCCATTATGGTTCTTTCTCCTCGAGTATATTTTCTGAAGATCTCAAGTTTCTATTCTTTACCCTATATTTCCACGTATCTTTTTTTTATATTAAGACATCTTTTTATTTTTCTCTTAGGAATGTCCAAAGTCCAAAGGAGTCACTTAAAGTCCTCTGAACCCTCTTAAGGTCATATGAAGTTACTCAAAGTCCTCTGAATAATTGAAGTGTTCTGAAGTTACTTGAGTAATTGAATTATCTCAGACTCCCTTAAGTCACTTTTTCTTCCAGACGTTTTTCTCATAATTAATTGAACCACTGTAATTTATTTTCATGGCTTTTCCTTCTTTTCAGGAACCAGTCTTTTTGCTGTGGCTGCTCATGAATTTGGCCATTCCCTCGGCTTATCTCACAGTTCAGTTCGAGGAGCTCTGATGTATCCTTGGTATCAAGGCATCACTTCAAACTACAAACTACCAGAAGACGACAGAAATGGGATTCAGCAAATGTATGGTAAGTGTATACTCTAAAAATGTCTAATAAAATTTTATTTCTGACTTCTGCCATCTCCCTAGCATCTTTAACTTATTTTTTATCAGAAAAAATTTATTAGGTCACGTTAAAGACTTCAGTTTTCCAAACAAATCATTTTGATTAACTATTTTACAATTTTCTTATCATTTCCTGAAACTCACACTTTTTGAATATTTTTTTACAGGTTGCACAATTACCTGACTAGGGACATGATCGAGAATTAGAAATTCCATTTTTTTTAGTCTCGTAAGACTAGCTATACTCAAAACGCAATATTTTAGAAATATTATTATATTATTGGTCCTGTGGTTTAGTATTTTGTCAAAGGAACAGAAATAAGTGAGGATCCAAGAGGAAAGAGTACCGGAGATCCTGCAGAATGCATTTGCAATCCTAGGGGAACCACCAAATCTCTGCAGTGCACTAAATCACTCGAGTGTGTAAATCCTCTTCCCCTGGGACCAAGTATGGTCATTCCTTATATTTTATTCACATTTCATTTCATCCCTTCTCCAACCCCCCACAACTCGCTCTTTTCCATATACTGTTAGAGAACTCGTTTCAGTGGTAATAAGTAATCTGTTCATGACTCGAATAGAGAAAACTTACGAGCCAGCGAGCACAACATTTTTTTTGGTCCCAGGCTTCCAATCCCCTTTTTTATCAACTTTCTTTCTGCTTACCTTTCCTGTTTTTTCTTTATTTGAATTTTTATCCATCTTCTTTATAGAAAGTGCTTTTCCAGCAAATTTTCCAAATAAGCACCATTGCAAATTTTCCGTTCCTATATTTTCTTAAATCCCTTTTTCATACCCCTTTTCCGACCACCATTGCAAATTTCCATTTTTCAATTCCCTTTTTCAAATTATTTTTTAAAACCACTTTTACTTCTCTGCCCAAACCCCTTTTCCAACTTCCTTTACCAAATCCCTTTTGAAACCACTTTCTCAACTCTATTTTTAACCCACTTTTCCAAAATCCTTTTCCGAGACACTTTTCTAAAAACTTTTCATCCCACAGTTCCAAACCAGTTGATAAACCAGATTTTCATCTTTCTTTTCCAACCTCCTTTTCCAAACTACTTTTCCACCTTCTTTTCCCAAACCGTTTTATCAAAACTCTTTTCCAACCCATTTCCCATTTTCAGTCTCTTGTTCCTTCACATTTTTCTAGACCACCTTTTACCTTTCAACACCACTTCTACTTTCTTTTCTAAACACTATTTTCAACCTTCTTTGTCAATCTCCCTTTTCAACCGATTTTTCCAAACCCCCTTTTCACTTTTTCCAACCTTCTTTGACAATCTCCTTTTTTAACCGACTTTTCCAAACCCCCTTTTCACTTTTTCCAATCTACTTTTCCAAATCTCTTTTTCAAACCCGTTCTTAAATAGCCTTTTTTCCAAACCACTTTTCCAATCTACTTTCCCAATCCCTTTTGCCAACTTCCTCTGCCAATTTCCCTTTTAACACACTTTTTCAAACACCTTTTCCAATTTCCTTTTCCAAATCTCATTTTCAAACTCATTCTTAAATAGCCTTTTTTCGGAATTACTTTTCCAAATCCCTTTTCAACCCGGAATGAGAACATATGGAAAAGGGGTAGGATTATTTTAGAAAGAGTATGTCCTTGAAAAGGGAAATAAAACAGGGAGTTGAGAGTTTGTTTAAAAGGTTTTTGGAGAAAAGTTTCAAAAAAGGCACTTGGTAAACTAGATTGGGTTTAAAAGAAGTTTAAAAAAGAATGTTGAAAAAGGAGTTTGAAAAAAGGAATTGGAAAAAGACATGAAAATAATTGTTGGAAAAGAGGGTGGGAAAAAGGGTTTGGAAAAGAAAGTTGGAAAAGAGAGATGAAAATCTGGTTTAACAAAGGGTTTAGAAAAGTAGGATGAAAATGTCTTGGACAAGATTTTCAGAAAAGGGGTTTGGAAAAGTGAGTTAAACAGGAACTTGGAAAAGGGTTTGGAAAAAGAGGTGGGAAAAAGAATTTGGAAAAGTGAGTTAAAAAGGAATTTAGAAAAGGGTTTGGAAAAAGACATTGAAATAATTCTTGAGAAAAGCGTTTGGAAAACGAGGTTGGAAAAAGAGTTTGGAAAATGAGTTTGGAAAAGAGAGATGAAAATCTGTTTTGACAAAGGGTTTTAAAAAAATTGGATGAAAAGGTGTTGGAAAAGTGTTTCGGAAAAGCTTTTTGAAAAGTGAGTTTGAAAAGTTTTTTGAAAAGTTTGGAAAAAGGAATTGGATAAAGGGATTGAAATAATTGTTGCTAAAGTGGGTGGGGAGAAAGGGTTTGGAAAAAAAAGTTTTTTGGGAAAATGGGACTTTGAGCTTAACACTTGGGTCCAACACCCTTAATGCAAAAAACCTATAATATTTATGTACTCTTGTTTCTTTGCCCACTTCCAGACAATATAAAATTTACAAGTTTTAACGCAACACTAACTATTTTACCTTCAATAAAAATTCTTCTGAAACATCAATATTTGACGACCAGCTATAAAAATCACTAAAGTTGCTTTTATCTCTTCTCACGAGATGACGTTAACCCCGCTTAACAATACGGTTAGATTGTTTCATCCTACAACCAGGTCGTGCGGTACTTTAAAGGATCTCTTTTTTTCTCCTCATCGGAAGTAAGGTAGAGAGTATCCTCTTGTGAATATCAGACGTTGGTAGTCGTCGACAGAAAGAAGCTTTTGAAGTGTACTTCAGATTCAGGGCAGTGGCCACTAACTTCGATTATAGTTTGTTAGAGCATCGAGGATCTAATTTCACGACGCCAGGGGCAGGAAGGAAAGTTCTCGTTCTTAAAGTTAACATTACTTGTTTCCTAGAGAGAGAATAATTTTCATCTTTCATAATGGCGATAAAAAATGCAAAAGCACTCTAAACGTGTTAGGGGACAAATTTGTTAAGTAGAAACTTTTATAGGTACATAAATAATCTTGATGACATATTATACAAAAAGAAATATATAAGACAAGATATAGCACGGTTAAAAATGATTTTAAAATATAGGAACAAATATAAATGATTGGAAATTGATAGAAAATGTTAGAAGAGGATAGAAAAGTATAGAAAATTATGGAAAATTGTAGAAAAGGATAGAGCAAGGTAGAAAATGATTTACCAGTATAGAAACAAATATAAATGATTGGAAAATGATAGAAAATGTTAGAAGAGGATAGAAAAGTATAGAAAATTATGGAAAATTGTAGAAAAGGATAAAGCAAGGTAGACAATGATAAATCAGGATTGGAAATGATAGAAAAATACATAGAAATGGATAGCAAATGATAGATAATGATAGATAATGATAGAAGGGGATAAAAAAGGATAGAAGCGGATCGAAGATGATAGAAAATGTTGGGAAAAGATAAAAAAAATAACAGAAAGTGATAGATATTGATAGGAAACGGTGAAGAAGGGTAAAAAATGACAGAGAAGAATAGAAAAGGATAGAAAATAATCAAAAATAATAGAAATGGATAGAAATAGATCAAAAATGATTAGAAATGATAAAAATAGAATAGGAAGGGATAGGAATAATAGAAAATGATAGAAAAGAATAGAAATGGTTATAAGGTGATAGAAACTTATAAAAGAGAATAGAAAAGGATAGAAAATTGTAATTTCGAGGTAAATTCACTTTCTATACACAATATATATTTATATTTGCTTCCAAAAAGGAGGTACCAAAATATTCAGACTCACTGCACGTATAGATAATTAAGTCCACTGTTACTCGTCGCAGCACTCTCTCTTTAATTTCCCTAGTGAATTCTCTCTATTAAGAGAGTAAGCACAAACCATTTTCTGCAAGGGACACGTGCTATAAACGTCGCATTGTTGAGTTGACGTCAGGCGGATGTGACTGCATGTCGGACTCCCAAATACGTGCTTTTGTCCTTTGTAACCAAGTAGAAGCTGACGGAAGTGCTTTAAGATAAGCTCCACTTCCTTTGCTAATTTACACCCGTCATGTATTTCGTCCAAAATGTCCTTGTTTATGTGTCTACGAAGGTATATATCTATATATAAATATACATCCCTAGCGAGAAAGCTTCGGATTAAAATTCATTCCGAGTCAATCCGAAATTTTCCGAATCAATCCGAAATTTTTCGAATTATTCCGAAATTTGTATCCGAACCGATCAGTTTTATTATGATTTAATCTGAAGGAAGTTTTCATTTGGAATTAATTCGAAGATCATTTTAAATCAATCTGAAAATTTAATCTGAATGAATCCGGTCAATCCGATAAAAGCGGATTGAAAGTTGGGATTGACTGGATTGACTGGATTCGTGCGAATTGAAAGTTCGGATTAAAGTTTTGGATTTATTTTTAATGGATTAATTCGGATTTAAAAATTCCTTCGGATTGGATCGGAATGAAACTGTTTGGTTCGGATACAAAATTGAAGAATTATATTCTTTCCTTATTAGTTATGATTTATCCTTTTGAATATAGTGGAAAAGAAAGATGGAAATAGGATTTGGAAAAAAGATTTCGAAAGGTTCCACTCTGGCGAAAGCTTCGGATAAGATTCCAATCCGAGCCAATCCGAAGTCATCTGAGCCAATGCGAAATCTCTAACAGAGCGAATCCGAATGAAACCGAACCATTCCGAAGAAAATTTTCAATCTGAATGAATCCTAATTTCCAATCCGAGTGAATCCGATCCATTCCGAAAAAACTTTTCAATCCCAATGAATCCGAACCATTCCTAAGAAATTTTTCGATCCGATTGAATCCGAAAATTCAATCCGAGTGAATCCGATCCATTCCGAAGAAACTTTTCAATCCGAATGAATGCGAATTTCCAATCCGAATGAATCCGATCCATTCCGAAGAAATTTTTCGATCCGAATAAATCCGAACCATTCCGGATAGGAATCTTCGTTCAAAGTTCGGATTGGCTCGGAATGAAACTGATTCGCTCGGAAAGAGACTTCGCATTGGCTCGGATTAATTCGGATAGGAAATTTTATATCCGAAGCCTTCGCTAGGGCAGGAAATACGGTTTGGAAAAAGTTGGAAAATAAGTTTGAAAAAGGAGTTTGGAAAAAGAAGTTGGGAAATGTAGTTGGAAAAGAGGTTTAAAATAAAGAATCTGCAAAAGGTGTTAGAAGGTTTAAAAAAGGGGTTTCGAAAAGGAGATTGGAAATTTTGTTTCAAAAAAAAAGGTTCTGAAAATTGATTTGGAAAAAAGGGTTGCAAAAAGAGTTCAGAATAGGAAGTTGTAAAAGGGGTTTTAAAAAGTGATTTGGAAAAGTGGTTTGGAAAAGGAATTCGGTAAAGAAAATTGTTACTGGGATTTTGAAAAAGAATTCGGAAAAGTAGGTTTGAAAAAATGGTTTGGAAAAGGTTGGAAAATAAGATTCTGAAAAAAGGGTTTGGAAAAGAAGTTTGGGAAATGTAGTTGGAAAACAGGTTTAAAAAAGAATCTGAAAAAGAGGATTAAAAAAGAGGTTCCAAGTAGAAAATTAGAAATGGTGTTTGAAAAAAAAGGTTCGAAAAATGAATTTAGAAAAAAGGGTTGCAAAAAGGCTTCAGAATAGAAAGTTGGAAAAGTGGTTTGAAAAAGAGATTTGGTAAAGAGGTTTGGAAAAGAAGTTTGAAAAAGGAATTGGAAAAAAGGTTTGAAAAAGGGATTGGAAAAAAGGTTTGTAAAAAGAATTTGGAATCAGTCTTACAATTAAATTCTTCTCTTGAAACCAACCACATGAGTACAAGCTTTTGAATAATTTAACAATCGTGCAGAATTGATCGCTGCTTTTGAAAGCATCGGAAACTACTTGCATACATTGCAATTTCACTAGAGTACATAATTAAATGAGAAACAATTTATTCACCGATTGGAGCGGTTAACGAATGTTATATAATCACCACAACATTCCAGTGTGTTGTGTCCACTCTCTCTAGGTCCCTATTTACTATTCCTAAAAACATCCAGTATAATGTACGTTTTGTTTTCAACCTGGTTTCAGCTTTATAGTCAGCCATTTACAAGGTTGAGTTATATTTAATGTTTAGTTTAACTTTAAAGTAAAAACAAGCTAAACTGACTTGGGTCCTGGTTCCTGATTTATTTAAACTAAATATTTTTCAGTTTGTAGATAAATTTCTTCAAAATAGAGTAGGTGTACAGAGTGGAAAAATATTATTTTATAATATTCGTTCATTAAAATGGAGAAATTGAATTTTGAGGTCCAAATTGATACAGAATCGATAAAAAATTGTTATACCTGGATACGAATCTTCAAAAACTGGACCAAAAGTTAAAAACTGCAACACCTTTATTCTCATTCAAATGCGCAGTGTAATCAACGATCTGTTTGTCCAGCGACAAATATTAATTATTATTCGATTCAGTGTTGCCCATGAACGTACAAACACACAAATCAGGAATATAATTCCACGCGATAATCTGGTTCTCTCCATGCTAGACTGCTCTCAATGTTTCGACCTACCACGCTTCTATTACAAAATTGCTGAATCTCAATCGGTGATTAAGGGTGTTAGACCTCAAAACTCAATCTCATCATTTAACTCAACAATTATTATAATTATATATTATTCACTCTGCCGAGCCTCAACCTCATTTTTAATCCACTTTTCCAACACCTTTTCATCTTTCTTTTCCAACCACCTTCTCCAAACTACTGTTCCATCTTCTAGTTCCAAACCGTTTTATCAAAACTCCTTCCCAACTCCCTTTTCCAATCGAATTTCTAATTTAGAATCTGGAACCAAACTTAATTTCCCTTTTTGAGTATATAATAAAAAATATTTCTTTTCCAGGCGCTCCAGAGAATAAATTGTGGGCCTACATACCAGTGGATCCCAGAACTCGGAGACCAACGACGACGACAACAACAACCACCCCAAGAATCACGACGACTACCTACAGACCTTGGAAAACGCGACCTACGTGGTCTCATTATCCCAATTATTATCCAGATGAAGATAGACCAAGACGACCTTCAGATCGTTACCCTCACTATAGAACCGAGAGGCCGGATTATCGACCAGAGGATCGCTATCCTCATAAGCCAGATCCTCGAACAGAGCGACCGGATTACAGACCTCTGCCTCCTAGAAAGCCCCACGTACACCACCACATCACATCGACGACTAAATCGACGACGTTGACGACAAGGACCTCCACTACTCATAAACCAAGACACCACTGGACACCCCAGGTCAACGACGACATCCCGGATAAATGCGATACTGACTATGACGCCATCAGCATCATCCGCAGAGAGATCTTTATCTTCAAGGGTCGAGTAGGTGTCCTAAAGACATTTTGACAAATATTGTTTCATTTTTATTCTCTCGGTTTTTTATTACTTCATTTTATCGGTTTCTAAAATTTAAGGGTGTTGAAGCCAAGTTCTAATATAAAAATTCCATTTCTTCATTTTACTCAACGAATATTAAATTTTGAATTTTTTCCCTTTGTATAATTAATCAGTTTATAACTAGAATTGTGCATACAGAGCGAGAAAATATCTAATTCAGATATTTTTTAAAGAAACTGTAAAATATTGAATTTTGAAGTCAAATATTCAATTCTTCGTTTTAAGCAGAAAATATCGAAATTAAATACTTTTTCGCTCTGTACGCAGTTTTATATTTGAATAAAGATTAGTGCTACAGAGCGGAAAAATATTTATCCAAAATTTTCGTTGAGTAAAATAGAGAATCGAATTTGGAACTTGGGTCCAACGCCCTTAAATGTCTGTTTGAAAGGTCGGCTTTAATGTATCGCGTGTTCAATTTGTGCAGTGTTGGATTGTGACACTGAAATATTAAGAAAATTCTTTTAGGAAAAACGAATAGGCTTATCGCACGCTAGTATATTATTATGATATATTATAGTAAGAAAATTAAATTTCGTGACTGGAACTTGAATCCAACACCCTTAATTCTCAACATCGATTTAGAGTTGAAGTCAGACTCACTATTCTTTATTTTATGCAAAAAGTATCGAGACTAAATATTTTTTCACTCTGTATCCAATTCTATATTTGAAAAAAGATTAGCGCTACAGAGCAAAAAAATATTTATCTATAATTTTCGTTGAGCTTGGGTCCAACACCCTTAAACAAAAATATTATTGAAAAACTCACAAAAATTGCTTTAATTGAAATAAAATAATATTTTACTAGGGAGAAAAATTGTTCTTTTCTCACGAGTGTTAATTTTTCAATATGAGCTAGAATAGTCCATTCCTCCTGTGGCTCACACAATATTTTTTACATTATTTATTTCTTTTCGTTTCAGTATTTATGGAGAATTGGAGATCAGGGATTGTACGAAGGATTTCCAGCTGAAATAAGTCGTCTGTTTAATGTTCCGAAGGACACCGATCACGTGGACGCAGTTTATGAACGACTGGATAAAAAGATCGTATTTTTCATTGGGAAATTTTACTATGTGTTCAGTGCAAACATTTTAGAGCCAGGATATCCAAAACCATTAACTTCACTCGGCTTACCGGCTTCCTTGAAGAAAATCGATGGTGCCATGATTTGGGGTCACAACAAAAAGACTTATTTCTTTAGTGGCACCATGTACTGGAGGTAAAGTCAATAATAGTGTTCATACGCAGCTTGATATCTTGCTTCATATAAATTACACATTATTAAACTCTACGGTAGCGGTTTTCCATTCCGGAAAAAATTTACCCTTTAAATTCACTTCGAAAGTAATATTTTTCATTTATTTCCTCGTTTTACTCAACAAATATTAAAACTAAATATATTTCCGCTCTCTATATGTATTCTTTTTCATAATAGAAATGTGCCTATAGAGCGAAAAACATTTTAATTTGAATATTTTTTAATAAAAATGTTGAATTCGAGATCTAATCTTAAAAGAAAGCAAAATTCTTTTTATGCAAAAAATAATAATAGTAAATATTTTTTCGCTCTGTACACATATATTTACTTGGAAAATTAACAGCTCTACAGAGTGAAAAAATTTCTAATTATTACATTCGTCAAGCAAAATGAGGAAATGGAATTTTTTAGTGCAGAACTTGGATTCAACATCCTTAATAATAATTTTTTTTTTATTTCAGACTTGACGATAGTATCAATCATGTGGAACTAGATTACCCTCGAGACATGAGTATGTTTGCTGGTGTTGGTTACGACATCGACGCCGTTTTCCAGTGGAAAAATGGTAATTAAAAATTAATTGCAATGAGAAAAAATGTTATCCGCCCTATTTTTTTTCTTTGTAAAAAAGCTTACGTATATATTTTTTTTTATCTTTGCAGGAAAAACTTATTTCTTCCGAGGCAAATATTTCTGGGAGTTCGACGATACGCGGATGAAAGTAGCTCACGAAAAAGCGAAACTGTCGTCAACTTTCTGGATGAATTGCTCTTCTGAAGTGGATACAAACGATATAGACGAAGTTCCGAGAAGAAGAACCCACTTGAAGATTAACGCATCTTCTGCTTCAACGATATCTCTTTCCTTCCTAAATATTCTTGTTTTAATTTCCACTCTTTTAAGCCAAGCGATGACGATACGAATCGCTTTATAACGTCGAACAATCTACCCTTTATTCTCTACGTAATTAGTGGCAATCATAATTAGCAAGGTCGAAAATTCAAAAATTTGTTAAGGGCGTCGGGTTCAAGTTGCAACGAAAAAAATCAATTTCTTTATTTTACTCAACAAATATTAGAAGTAGCTCTGTAGATCTACTTATTTTCTACATAGAAATATTCGTACAGATTGAAAAAAATAAACTTTAATGCAATTTGTGTAAAATAAATTTTTTAATTGAAGTGGGAGATTAGATCTCAAATTCCTCGTTTTAAGAAAAATATTAGAAAAATGAAGAAATTGAATTCTGTGATTAGAACTTGTATCCAACAGCCTTAAAAGGGTAAAAAAAATTTTTTCTAGTTTCTCAACGCATTTTTAACTTCGAATTTTATGTACTTCTTAAAAGTCAAGTTTGCTTTTCGATCCTTTTGTTAGCAAGCACACTGCCAAAATACTAACGTTCGAATTTTACATTTTGAAGAGCGATCGAACTTTTTTTTACAAATGGCTGTAAAGTGAGAGTGAAGATGTCTCCTGAAATATGAGAATTTTCGATAAAACGCTCTATTTTCGAAAAAAAAGGTCTTAGAAAAAAATCGCTAGCGTTGGCAATCGGCCACAACATTCCTGAGCGCGAAATGCGAGTCGCGTTTATTTTTCTAGAGACCATTTTCCACCTATTATTTATATACGAAAATACGCACAGATACAACAATATATATATTGAAAAACTTTATTTATACTTTTACAATAAAACGAGTGTCGCCTTTTTAAAAGAACGCGATAGCTTGATTTATATTTAAGGCTAATTAGATTAAGTTATAGATAATTAAATTAAGATGCAATCCTTGCTCTTAACCGACCACTTAAAATGGCAATATCAGGTCTCGGATCGACTGCCTTAAAAAAAGCACGCTTTAAGAATAGAGAATATAATTCAAAAATTTCAAAATAAAAAAAAAATGATGAGAAAAACCAAAAAAAAATCGATTAGTCGCATTTTTTCATAAAAAAAAAGTTGTGAAATCCGAGGCCTGCAATACGAATGCCGCCAGTTTTACAACTGTGATATTTATGATGCACTACGAAAGTAGTGAAGATGAATTTAAGGCCTTAATATTATTTTATGTATTTTTTTAGTTAGAAATTACTGTGAATTTTATTTAAATTTACCTTTTTATTTTTGTTAGAGTTAATTGAAAAATTATTGTAAGATTAAAAACGCTTCACGAATTTTTGAAAGTTAAGCTTTAAATGTATATAAAGTAAATAAAAGTTTTATGTCACTGTAGAAAAACTTTTCTTCCAATCGTCTCTTTAAAGGTGGTGAATACAAAAGCACAAAATTCAATTTCTTCATTTTACTTGTCAAATGTAAAATCTCTTGAAATCATTTAAAATCAGTTGGATTCTATAAAATCCTTTGAAATACCTTGAAATCTTTTTGAATTTATTTTCAATCCTTTGATATCAACCAATCAGATCACGAATAAAATGCGGATACTCGACAGTTCATGTCTTTTTTATGAAAGGCATTAACACGTTCAGTTGGAACACAATCAATTCACTTTATTCATTTTCTTACTTTTTTAAATAACATCTTGGCATGCGCAACACTTTTTTTCGTTTAGAACGACTAACGTTTTAAATTAGGTGGAGAATAAGGATCCCAGGGATTCAGAGAGCGTAGCGTCATCTGTACTATAGTATCAACTTCTGCCATTCCGCCAATTCCGGTATCGCCGCACATAAGTGTTTTAGAGATGCAGCTGATTTCCTTGTATCCCCAGGACTTGAGCAAAGCGACCTTGAAACAAAAATAAAATCAGTGGAACTCGAATTACAACCATATACAAAATTTACTACAATTTTATTTAAATATTCTAAATCTTCAAAACGTCATTTTACTAAAACTCTTTTATTTCAAAGTGTTGGATCCAAGCCAGAAATTGGAACGTCCTTAATTTATTTCAAATATTTCAGAGGCTGAAATTGGATTGAAGTTTCAGACGTCTAGTCTCACGAATAAAATATTCTCCATTTTGAAACAATATAAATAAAAATAAGTTAAAGTTTTGCCTCTTAAATCTTGACGTCTGAAACTGCAGCTCAATGCGGTGAAAGAATCAAGATGTAAATCATACTTGAGGTCCTGTTACGGGATGATCCCACATCCTGGTGTTCATAGCTGGGCAGAAAAGAAGAGGTTTTGCAGGATCCCAAGCTCGTGCTACGCACGTTAATATATTGTCACAAATACCGCTCGCCAGTTTGCCGAGCGTGTTGGCATCTAAGGGCGCTATGAGGAAGAGGTCAGCCCATTTGACGAGGTCAATATGAAGAACAGGATCTCCTCTGTCCTGCCAAGCCGCCCACTCTACGGTGTCCGAAAGAACCTGCGTTCCAGCAGGAAGTTCAGCTTCCTTGAAAAAGTGCTTGGCTCTCTCGGTCACAACTACTCGAATATCTAAATTGTAGTGCCAAAGCTTCTCCACCAATTGTGGCAGTTTTATTGTGGCTACGCTACCCGTGCAGCCAATCAGTATTTTCTTTCGCGAGGTGCATGCCATCCTAACTAATCTAATGAAAACAGACCCGGTGGTCCTCCTAGTTCTCGACAGTCACCTACTAGCAATATTTACTAATTTTTATTACTTTTCACTTTTTAATTTACTTTTACTTATTATTTTTACTTTTACTTATTAATTTTACTTTTACTTATTACTTTTATATTTTACTCAGTTTATTTACACTGCTTTTCGAATTGACGTAAACACTATTGACTGAATAATGAAAGCTTAGCGTATTTCCTTTTAAGAAGCGTAACCCACGATCCCGATGATCGGCAGTGGCGACAAGAAAAATGCAAAAAGCAGTAGAGAACGCGAGAGGGTATTAAAAATAAGTCTTTCGTGATTGTAGTTTGGTCAGATTTCGGATAAATTGCCCTTTGTTTGTGCAACGAGGGGCGGATTCAGGTCAATCAGATTTGGGCCTTCCTTCGTGATATGCCTGTATTATCGATACTCTGATTTATGCGAAATCTGAAAAAAGAAAAATAATGGATTATTTTCATTATAATTGCATAAATAATTGAATTTGGAATCGTTTGTAGATATTTTCTCTCTGTACGCATAATTCTAGTTAAAAATTGATGAATTATCCAAAGGGAAAAAATTCCAAATTTAATATTTGTTTTTTAAAATGAAGAAATCGAGTTTTTAGATAAGAACTTGGCTCCAACACCCTTAACTCATTAGAAAATCAGATAATACTCACTTGTATGTGTTTCCCAAGTGTATTGATAGTATATACATATAATTTTTCTATATATATCTACAATAATCATAACACGAGATCAACAGCGTTTCCTTCTCATAGAATCAGTTTATGTGTGTTATACATATAATATATGTCTATATATCCTTAAAATCTTCGTAGAATAGTGAATAGATCCGTCGTCCTTATTCGATGACCAGATATCGGAGAAAAATTGGAGGTGTGCTTCGAAAAGCTTGAGAGATAATATATATCGACAATATGATAATCGAGAGCTGTCTAAGGATTTAGGATTGTTGTTTGGTGGAGGAAAAATCGGCATTACGTTTCCTTCCTGACCTCATCGGAAAAACCGAGTTTGGACCATTCCTCGCGTGCCATGAGGCCGTTCTCCATTCTACACTCGAGATAATCCTTCGTGTCATTTCGGCACTTAGAAGTCTCGTTTTTATTTTCCAGGAGGCAGCGCATATATTTGATCATTTGAGTCCGACAAAGGCCTTCATGATCCAGAGGAAAACTGCCCTTCTCGGGTGGCACCGGGGTGAATATTTTCTGGGAGAATGTGTACGAGGACATCACTGAACAGATTCAACATTGAGTCAAAAGTTCATCACAGCCAATTTTGTAAATTCGCAGCTGGAAATTTAGGCGCTGGCTGGACTCTGCTCTTCAGGCACTGCGAATAAAAGGTGGAGTCGGTCACAATAAAATAAGGTGGAAAACGATTTTGGGAGTAAAAGTGGAGAATTTGTTGATATAATTTGAAATTACACACTTACTGAAACACCGAAACACAACGAAATGAACGTGGAGTGGAAACAGATGAACTACGAAGAAAACAGATGATCGAAGGCGACGAAAACACGCTAGGCGCATGCGCATCGGAATCTCGAGCAGAAGACCGACGCAACTTTTTTATCGACACGCCGAGAATTTCAAACAAAAGAGGAAATATTACCAAGGTAATATTCTCGTTCTCGGGATGGTGAAATAAATTCCCGCCCGATTTTTTTGGAGAATTCAAGATAATTTTGTTTATTCTGCGTAATTTCAAGGAATTAATGACCTTAATGTCTATTAATGACGAGTAGAAATAACGGTAAAAAAAAAAGGAATCGGAATCGATATTTATCGATAACTTCCCCCTCCCTTTCGTCAAACTATTTTGGAGCTTATAATTTTAGGTCTTGAAGTTAGGAGAATTGCTATGATTTATTAACAATAACTAATTAATTATTAAGAATTTTGGATATTTTGTTGACTTCAGTTGGCCTGGGTATAATTTCAGATGGAGTGATTCATTATTGTGTAAATAATTTCCAAATTATATTTGAGAAAGTGTATATTTCTTATGTAGGCATTACGACACCAAGGTCTAATCAAAAAATTCGATTTCCTCATTTTACTCAACAAATATTAAATTTTGAATTGTTTCCCTTTGTAGAATTAATTAGTTTATAACTACAATTATGCGTACAGAGCGAGAAAATATCTAATTCAAATATTTTTTAAGTAAACTGAAAATATTGAATTTTGAAGTTAAATTTTGAATTCTTCATTTTATGAAAAAAGTATCGAAATTAAATATTTTTTCGCTCTGTAGCACTAATTTTTCTATAAATATAAGACTGCATAAAGAGCGAAAAAATATTTAATTTCGATACTTTTTGCATAAAACGAGGAATTCAAAATTTGACTTCAAAATTCAATATTTTACAGTTGCCTTAAAAAATATTTGAATTAGATATTTTCTCGCTCTGTACACATAATTATAGTCAAAAATTGATTAATTCTACGGAAGGGAAAAAATTCCAATTTTAATATTTGTTAAGTAAAATGAAGAAATCGAGTTTTTAAATTCGAACTTGGCTCCAACACCTTTAATAAATATTTAAATAGAAACCAAGTTTGTAAATAGATTTGTAAATACAAATCTGGGCTTTTGGGGTGGACTAAAAAGCCATTGGTTGTTAATTTCGAAAGAGAGAACTTTATTATCTAACTATTGATATAATTTTATCACTTTCGTGACATATAAATAAATGTCATATATATAACATATGTACATATAAATTATCAGTACAAAAGTAAATAAATTGAGGAAAATAGTTCCTAAACTTATTCTGATAACGTTATAATGTTATTTATTTATTATTTATTTACACCAATATTTTTTTTATATCAGAGTACCAGATTGTACTATATATACTGGTAAAACCTTCTGAAAAAATTAGACAACTCCACTTTCAACTTTTTAACAAATTCTGGAAGAGTTATAACTGTAGATAAAATGCGTGGAATTTTTGGTGGTCTGGCTTTAACATTAGCTGTATTGCTTAATTTTATTGGTACGTATAAACAATTTACAAAAAAAAAAAAACCAACAGATGTAAAACACATTAAAATAAAAATTTGGGCATCTAAGGAAAGATTATACGGTACGAAATTTTCAAAATTAAAAACATGCCCTTAATAATAACAATTTATTTTTTTTACAGAATTAACAACACAAATTAATCCAGCCATGCGTCCTCCTACTGCTCCTTCACGGCCAAGTCGCCTGGAACTTCCCCGTCCTTATTATATGGACAAATATGGTGTTATTAAGGCAAGAGGACATCATAATGCTCGTCCAGTTATAGAGGGCGACTTTTTTACTGGATCAACAGACGGAAAAAATTTCTTTCCAATAATTGAGGATGGCCGAATGTACATTATAAACTTAAAGACACACAAATACACAGAAGTGAACCCGGAACATATGCATGAAATTCAGAAGTATCAATCCAGTCAATCAACTGGCTCTTCATCCAGTGGAGGACATCACAATAATTCCAATTTAAACGTATTGGACAGAATATCTAATTCCAAAATTTGAATTCTTCGTTTTACTTGACAAACAAGTTAATTCGAAATTTGTTCTCTCTTTAGCGCTTCTCATTTATCCAGTAGAAATATGCGTACAGAAAGAAAAAATATATAATTTTAATACATTTTGTGAAAAAGGAATTTTTAGATTGAATTTTGAGTTTAGAATTTTTTCTTTTTGATATTGGAACTTGATTTCAACACTCGATTTCTACAATAAATTAAAATTTTGAAAATGTTTTAATCCCTCTTGAAATTTCGTTTCAATTCGAGTTGGAACAATATTATAAAAAACTATTCATACCATATAACTAACATGAGTGTATTGCGTACATATTTATAAATATTACCGATAAGATTTCTAGTGATAAGACGATTTAACATTCGTTAAACATTCAGCCTAATAATTTAGTTCTAGTATTCCTTGAGTAAAATGAAAAAATTGAATATTGAAGTTAGAATTTTTGGAATAACAAGAGAAAAGAAAATATTTCAATATAAAAAAAGAGCTTTATTTCTATTCGTGAGGTGGCGCGTGGTACATACATAGTTTTGACTACGGCAAGTTTTAAAATCGAGTAATATTATGTACAAATATTGATCGTAATCTGTTACTAATGCCTAGAGATAATGAACATATTTTATTATTACAACTAATTGATTGCCAATACATTTTACGAACTAATTGTAAGATTAATGAGTGCATTACTCGAATACATCGGGTCGATACTTCAGAATATTTCCATTATTACTATTCACAGTGTAACCTCGAGGTTTACTATGAAATAAAATTCTGTAACATCACGACGATAATATTATAATTATAATTTTTGTCGCCTCTTTTGGTCCCCATTTCTCGCCCCACTTATTAGCCAATTTTCCAACCCCTTTTTAGGAGTTGGAGAAAATTTGAAGTACATACTTCAAAATTTACTTTCGTCATTTCAGCCAAGAAATATTTGAACTAGATATATTTTCGCACTATAGTCCTTCTCACTTTTTAAATAGAAATATGCGTACAGAGCGAGAAAATATATAATTTAAAAACTTATCTCCTAAAACGAAGAATTCGAGATCTGATAATTTAATTTAAAATTTTATTTTACACGAAATATATTAAAGTTTATCCTCTTTTCGCTTTGTATGCATATTTCTATTTAAAAAATAATAACCACTACAGAGCAAAACAATATCTACTTAAAATATTTGTTAAGTAAAATGAAGAAATCAAAAGACAAAAAAAAATCTTTTTTTTTCTATTTTTCAGGTTTTAAATTCCTGTATTATTTTTCTTAGTTCTGAATGAAACGTTATTTACCCGAGTAACTGAACTTGATGTGAAATAAATAAATAAATCACCACGAATGTTTTTTAACTTATAGACGTATTTGTAATCCAAGACCTCCTCTCATCGAAAAAGTGAGAATCGGTTAAAATAAATATAAAACGCTTAGAAAAGTCAAGATGAATGTGCTAATTTTCTAAGATACAAGATACTGCTTTCTTTCTTGGTGTAAAAAAGTACTTAAATCTACAATAGCGCCTAAAGCAGTCGTTGCACTTTACGGATTGTCATCGTTTCGCCACTAATACTATACAAGATTTTTTTGCTCATCAATAGCAGCAACGCGAAATAAAAAAAATTGTTTCTGATACAATAAAAATGTTTTTAAGGGATTTTCACACAAATTTCAACCTGGCAATTCGAAGTCTTCATTTTACAGGCGAAAGTTTCAGACAAAAGAACCCTATCCGAATGAATTCGAACTAATTCATAACTTGGTTCAGATTCACTCGGATTAATACGGATAAGATATTTATTCGAAACTCTCGCCGAAATTTAATTTCAAATATACATCAAGATATTTTAAATTTTTTACAGATTGAAATTTTCATTCGATGCTGAAGATATAATAAAAATTTCAACCTTATTATAAACAATGACTTACAAATAAATTCGCATTGCCTTATTTATTTAATTATTAACCACCTGACGTCAAAAATGACGGTACAATGACGGCTAAACGCAATTGAGCAAAAGTGTAGGATGAATTATTATGATTCGGATCACACTTTAAATAGAAATTTTATAAAGTTGGCAGAAAATCTTCATGGGTCGTAAATTATCATTTATTTATAAATATAGTTTCTACTCTCACTTTAATAAATTTTAGTCCACGAAGAGATTTTTTATCAATGTACAATATTAATTTAATTGTAAGATATTTTCTATTAAAGGCCTTGAATTGATTTTCTAACATCAAAATTCGATTTCTTTGTTTTACTTAACAAATACTATATTTAGACATTTTATCGCTCTTCAGAAATACGCATTTTTTAAATAGAATTATGCGTACAGAACGACAAAAATGTCTAACTTTAATACTTTTCGTGTAAAATTAATTTTATAATTTTTGTAGTTAGATTTCGAATTCGTCATTTTACGCAAAAAGTATTGCAATTTAATCATTTTTCGCTCTGTAGTCATACTTTCATTTAAAAAAGAAATATGATTAAAGAGCGAAAATGTATTTAATTACAATATTTTTTGAGTGAAATGAAGAAATCGAATTTTGGGTCTTAGATTTCGACCCAAGACTCTGAAGGGTTTTCCTAAATCCATTCCGCTGCGATCCGAATAAACTTTACATTATATTCTAAAGGAAGAATCTAGGAAAAATGGCACCTTGATTCGAAGAAGCACGGTGGATGAATAATTGAATACGTACAAAGCAAAATATTTCCATTACATAGCCCTGAATCTAATAATAACCATAATTCTGATTATTTCTTTGTTGTACCACTGAACGATTTTTTGAACAAAAAATCATTTCGGACTCTCGTCAAACGATTTTCAAAAAATAATATAATAGTACAAAAATGTTCTTTTTCAGGGCGTTGGAGCCAAGTTCAAATCTCAAAATTCGATTTCTTCATTTTACTCAACAAATATTGAATTTGAAATTTTTTCCCTCAGTAGAATTAATCAATTTTTAACTACAATTATGCGTACAGAGCGAAAAGATATTTAATTCAAATATTACATTCCCATTTTTTAAGTAAAATTAAAATATTGAATTTTGAAGTCAGATTTTTAATTCTTCGTTTTATGCAAAAAGTATCGAAACTAAATAATTTTTCGCTCTGTACGCAGTCTTATATTTGAAAAAAGATTAGTGCTACAGAGCGAAAAAATATTTATCTATAATTGTCGTTGAGTAAAATGGAGAATAGAATTTAAGCTTAGCACTTGGGTTCAACGCCCTTAACTACTCATTTTTCAGCAAATGTCAAATATAAACTGGTAATCAATATAATTATCGCCATGAGTGCATCTTATATCTTTAGATATCGAAGAACCTTTCGCTTCTGAATAAAAATTTTTTACAATTGAGTTTATCTTCTGTCGCCCGATGGCTATTAATACTAATTAACGCTTCACGGATAATCTTCACAGAGTCATCTCGACGAAGAGTCGTTCAATTAAATATTTGTAAACTACGAATGCGAAGCTCTAGTAGCGTCTTTTTTAACTGGAGAGGCAGTTGAGGGGATGCTTCCTTTAAAAGTGGTACTCATGACTTCCGGATTCTTCTGATTGTGAGTGATGGACGACGACTTCCTGGGTGGCTTCGTTATTTGTGGATTTGGAAGGCCACTCAGAGAGTATTTACTTCTACCAGAAGTGACTCCGTTGCTACCTCTTGTAGTGGACTTCGAGGATGTCGGAGAGTTTGATTCGCTAGGGTTTTTAGGCAAGACGAAGGCTTTTGTTTGTTTAAGTAGATGCCTGTCATTACACAATGCCGATATCAAGGGCAAGTCGAGGTTTCGACTCTTCTCGCGAAGTTTTCTGATATCCAACATTCCGTCATCTTTTTCAGCTTCATGATCGCCGGCTGCGTTTGGTCGGGAAATTTTCTTTGGCGATGCTGAGACTGATGTCGTGGGTGGCAGTGGCTGACTTTTGTCGAGATTCTGGAAAGAGAATTTTTCGAATTATATTTAAATTTATCATAACGTGGTATTTTATGAAAACGTAGACTATGACAAACCTGTATTTCATATGGAGGCGGTGGAGGCGGAGGCGGCGGTCTCCGGTGCTTAATTTGCGGCAGAGATTGCATCTTGTTGTTCAGAGAGACGTCCTCAAAAGACTTCAAAATATTCTCATCGCTCCGAGTGCGCGAGAAGTTCTGCATCGTATTAGGATGAGCAGGCGCCGGTGGCTCCCTCCTCAGACTGTGGCTCCCACCAGAAGAGAAAGTGGCGCCACTATACAGCGAACTCGTGCTGGCTGCATAGTGACTGCTCAGATTCCCATGGACCACAAAATTACTCGAGCTGTTGTCGCTGTTGCTGAGGTTCTGATTCGAGGCGTATTTCGAGGAGGACGAAAAGGAGGAACCGGGTAAATAGGGCGTGCTGCGATAAACAACCGAGGATTTACTATTCAAGGACGGATAAGGTGGAGGTGGATAGGCAGCCATAGCCGCCATGAGCGACCCTTGCTTCGCGTCGATGTACTCTTGCTTCGAGACTGCAGGATCCTTCAAAGGGAACATGACGTAGTCAATATCCGAGTAGAGTTGCTGCTTGTACTGCTCCATCTGGGATCGGGCGACCTGGCTAGAGTAAACAGTCCCAAGACTCGGTGGAGGTGGCGGAGGCTGGCGAGGATGGACCATCGGTGGAGGAGGCGGTGGAGTCAAGTAGGGTAATAAAACAGGAGCGCCTCGAGAAGCGTGGACATCGAGGTAGTTGTTTTTTCCGACAACTAGAGCCGCGACTGGAGCATGGACTGGAGTCGGTTTCATCTTGTCCCCTGGATACGTGGGCGGTTGGATCCTCGGTGGAGGCTTTGGAGCGACATTCGCTGAAGATTCGCTACAGGCTAGCATAGTGATGGCTTTATCTCGAGCTACGATTGTCTGGGCAAGATTAGAAGTGATAGTCCTGCTGGGGACAGGAAGCTCCATATTAGAAAAATGTGACTCCTGTCTCTCGGGAATTTGAGGGTAAGGAGGTGGTGGCGGCGGTTCTCTGGGAGTGATGGCGTCGTTTCTGGGAGGAGTCGGTGGTGGGATCTTGATTCTCTCCCTGGGTGAAGTGTAGGGCGGAGGTGAAGGAGGGTCGGTCCTCCTCGGTGGGAGAAAGTCCCCTCGGAGGGCGTTGTACGGCGGAGGAGGAGGTGGTTTCCTATCTACGGCGGAGACTTTTGGTCTAGGAGAATTTATCGTCGCGTAGTCGACAGCGGTGAGAGGATATGGAGGAGGAGGTGGTAGTTGTCTCTCGCTGTCGGTCCTTGGAGGCGGGAGCGGCGGAGGCATTGTGACGTAGTCGCAGTCCGAGTCCAAGGAGTTGCTGATGGTCTTCCGGGGTGGATAGCGACCTACGATGAGGTCCGAAAGCTCATCGGCAGAGAGAAGCGGCCCAGCGCCAGGAGGGTCGCTTCCATCACCTCTGAAACTTCCGGCGCTGAGGATACTGTTGCTGCGGGAGCGAGAGTCTTCCTCAAGTTGTTCGTCGAGGGAGACAGCGATTCGAGAAACGTCTTCGTCGCCTTTGCAGATGCTGTAGATTGGCTCCGCGTCTTCAGCGACGCCTTCTTCTGTGTAGATATCACTGGTTTCGGATCTGAGCCCGCTGTGGATGGTGTAGAAGCCGGAAGTGACGGAGGCCTCGTCCGTGGTGGACTGAGCGGAGCTCAGAGCGCAGATGTCGCTAGCTACCGATGATTCGTTGGCGTCCTCGGTTGGGGAATAGAGGTCGGGAAGTGTCTCGTCCTGCATTTCACTGCTTCTCAAGGTGTAGACTCCACTTGTTTCACTGGCTATGTCGGTTCCTGGAATAAGTATACATAGTAAGTTTAATTTTTCTTATCTTGGGAGTTAAATTGCTAGGAAAATTAAGATTATATAGATACAAACCTGCATATTTTACGGCTTTTTTACACCTGTCGTAAATCACACCCGGAAAACTGGCTGTTTCAGTGGAAATAGCAGAGTTTTGAGCGGTGTGAGAGTAACCAAGTTCCAGGCTGGATGTTGCCGAAGTTCGTCGAATTCGTGATGGACCAGTTGGAGGGGCGCTCACTACGACGACTGTGCTGCAACTGCTACTGCATTGTGATCCTTCAGTAGCGGCTGCATTCGACGTTATCCGCAAAGTCGCGGAAGTAGGAGAAGTATTCGTACCGTCGACTTCTAGAGAGAAAAAATTAGGGACTGTTCTCATTTTATTATCAAGAAGTTAAAGAAATTCAAGGTCATTAAAAGGACACAATTAAAAGTCAAATTGAGGTATAAATAATGTAAAAATCGTTTAAAAACAGTAAACTTGAACTAACCATCGACGGTAGAAACTGGTGACGAAGGCCTGGATGGACTTTGATCGATGCCATTTTGTGAATTAAGATTGTGTCCAAGAGGTTCAGTAAGATGAGGTAAACATTCAGTGGATGCTGGCGCTGTGTCTGGTTCGTCTTCGCTGTGAACCCGATCGCTTACTATACCAGAAGTTGTGTTTGAAGAAGTGGTGGAGATCACGGAAATCCTCTGATCACCACGTGCACCATGTGTAGTCATATTCAATTTGCAACGTGCAGGATACATGTAGCAATCCCTCAACACCTTCCGCTCTGTAATCAGAAAAGACTAATGAATATTCTATCTTCACAAATTATTTTAAAGAGTCTTGGATCCAACTTCTTTTCCAACTCATTTTCTAATTAGAATTATGTCTACAGAGCGAAAAAGTGTATAATTTTAGTACTTTTCGTTTAAAATGAATTTTAAAACACAATTTTGAAGTTTTGCCGAGATTAGAATTTTAAATTTCATACCTTCTTCCTCTCTTCTTCTGGCCTCGTTAAGTCGGGGTGCTATGGCCATGGAGAACTGGTGGGTGTCCCTGCAGAGACCCAGGAGAAGCTTGCTCTTGTCATCGCATCCGCTGTAGAGAGTAAGCTTATCCGGCTGATCGACCGCACGAATCTCGAACTTTTTGCGCTGAAAAAGCAAGAAGTTAATGAGCGAAGCCTCATTACATGGCCCCTGGATATTTTCCTACATGCTCTATACAAGCGACTACCTCTAAAGAATCATTTCATCATGTCCCTAAAATACTATCGAGTTCAGAAAAAAATAAGACTGTCCCATGCTGCACACGATATTTTTTATTAAATTTTCACAATTTCTAAAACGAAAATTCGATTTCTTCATTATACTCAACAAATAATGTAGTCACATATTTTTTCTCTCTGTAGTGCTACTCACTTTTTCAATAGATTTATGCGTACAGAGCGAAAAAATGTATACTTTTATAAGTGTGTCTGTAAAATGAATTTTATAATCGAATCTTGAGTTTAGGTCTTGAATTCCTCGTTTTATGTACAAGGCATTACAATTATATATTTTTTCGCTCTGTACCCATGTTTTTATTTAAAAATTGAGTATCGCTACAGAGCGAAAAAAATCTTCATCACTAATATGTGTTCCGTAAAACGAGGAAACAGAATTTTGATATGAGAACTTGAGCCCAAGCCCTTTAAGGCTCTCTGCCCACTTACGTCGAAACACAGCTTGCCGATGTTGTTCCAGGTGAAGACGCGAGGTGTCTCTTCCTCCGTGTAGACCCGTACACCACGTGCACAGATGGCAAGCAGGATTCGTCCAGGTCCCGCTTCACTTTTGCTACGGCGGAGACGGTACAGGTGTGCGTTAAGCGGCGCCTCCAGGAGCACCGCCTCCCGGATGTACTGGAGTTCTGCTTCTTCTCTCGAGAGGCCGCGATTATTTCTATGTTGCGCCGAAAGCACTCCAAGGACATTGGATTCGACGCACATCTGAAATTTACATTTAAAAAGATAATTAATTTTTTTTACTAACAATTTCGGACCAGATAAACAATTATTGATATAAAGAAGGGATCAGATAAATAATAAATGGTGTTAAGAGGGATGGTTAAATCAGTAGGCGTGTCTACAGAAAGAAGGCGTGGCTAATATAATTACTAGGGGCGTGGTTTATAAATATAGGCGTGGAAACTGGATTTCTTTGAGAATTAGAATTAAGAGAAATTGTTCCGAGACGTGGCCAAATAAAATGGGCGTAGTTCAAAGCAATGGGCGTGTTAATGGGCGTGTCCAAATAAAAAGGGCATGGCTAAGAGCAACGGTTGCTATAGATGCTGATTAAATAAAGTAGGCGTGGCCAATAAACTCTGAAGAGGCGTGGACCAATAAAATGGGCGTGGTTAGTTTATTTTTTAAAATCTTATTGTTCAATTGGAATAAAAAGGGAATGAAAGTGTTTGAAAAAAAATAGTTCGTTGATGACTCACGTGAGGCGGGAGATAATCAGTAGGTTTACAGTAGCCCACAGTTCCTGCATGTGGTCTGTGTCGTTCTTCGGAGTAGTCCCCAAGGTCGGCCTGTAGGGCAAGTCCCGCCAGGGCGAGCAGGGGCGTAGATACTGAGGCTGCATGGAGGGGGTGGTGAGGGTGCAAACTTTCCACCCCTCCTCCATGTCTGACGACATTGTCCCGCAACTGCAGGTAGTAGTGGTGACGTGTTGTCTCATCGCTACAAAAATTTTTTAATTAGTAACAATTTTAATAACAATAAAACAATCTTTAACAATAAAGTTTCGGGCCTTATTTCCTGGGTCTGATTTTGTTGGTCCTTATTTTTGGTCCTACATTTGGACCTTATTTTCGGGTTTGATTTCATGGGGTCTTAGTTTTCGAGTCTTGGGCCTCATTTTGGGGCCTTATATTTTAGGTCCGATCTTTTTTTGGGACTTATCTCTTTTTTTTACTTTGTTATTAGATCTTACTATTGCTCCTGATTTTATTGGGCCTTATTTTTGTCTTAAATTTGAATCTCATATTACTGGGCCTTATTTTTGGGTCCTATATTTTGAGATTTAAACATTTTGTACTTTATCGGATGGAAAAAAAAGAAAAAGATTTTTGAGTCACCTCAACAGGTATATGACGTAAGTGGTAATACTCGCGCCATGTCCAAGGGCGCAAGACAACCTCAAACATTGCTGTAACCTACGTCCTACACTATTACTTTAATGACCAGCTGCAAATCTTACGGCGAGGTCGAGTTGTGACGTATTTGCAACGCTGCACGCATTCTGCAGAAATACTTCAATCAATGAATGAATATTGACGTGCACGCGATTCGCGTTACTGATGGAAACTCTATTGTGGGCCTTATTATGGGCCCCTTTAAGGCCCTTTTTTAGTCCAATATTTTGGCCCTATATTTTTGGATGTACTATGAGGGCCCTATATTCCTGTAATAAGATTTTGAGCCTTATATTTTGGCATCTACTTTTAGCTTCTATATTTTAATCTCGATTTTTTTATCCATTATTTGGGCCTTATGAAATACAGATATCTAAAATTTCTTACCTTAAAAGTAAAGGTGTGTCGACGTAATAACGAACACGAAAAAAAAGCACGAAAGCTGGTCTTCCACTGCTGTCCAAGCCCTGGAAATAAAAAAAAAAATTATCAGTATTATTCAATATGAGTGAAGAAAAAAATTACCTTCAACCAACGAAATAAAATTGTTGTCTTTCTTCAACTTTAAAGAATATCGAGTTACATGGAATTTTTGTTTAATGACTCAAAATGATCGTTGCTCAACTGAAATTCTTCCAACTCGAGAAAAATTCCAGTTGAAGGATTTCTAAGGAATTTACCGGCCGGCAGTCAGATCTCAATTTTCATTTGGTGTTAGACAAACCTGCTATTATCGTTCCCCCTTTCAAATCACTGAAATTCACTCGAAAAAGGTCTATCACACTAATTGACGACAAAACGGCGCCCCTGATTACACGCCTCTGCCCTCGGGGCACATTTTTATACAATGTTTTCAAAGATGAATTCTCGAATATAATTTATCTCCTGATTTCATAAAATTAAATTTTTAATGAACTTCTCGAAAGCAAACGCCGCAAGACTGGAATTTCTCTCATCTTAAATAAAGTATTTTTTACTCGAGTTTTTTTTTTGCGGTCTCAAGTGAAAAAAATCCACTTTGGAAAGCTACAAACTTGAAATATCTTTATTAATTTTATTTTCGCACTTTTTAGACTGTGAAATTGGGCATTATATTTGGGTCTTATTATGACTTCATATTTTGTAGTCTTATTTTGGGACTTTTTTTTAGATTTTATAGTTTTTAGTTCGTATATTTTGGGATTTATATTTTTGGGTCTATATTTTGGATTTGGGCCTTAGATTTTTAGACCCATTTTTTGACCTATAACTATAGGAATTATATTTGAACTTATTTTGGGCCTTTCCATTTTTATCCTTATTTTGGGATCATTTTTTTTGGGCCTTATTTTGAAACTCTTTACATTTTGGACCTTGTGGTTTCAGTCCTTAGACTTTGGGTTTTCTATATTTAGAAATTTTAGGGTCCTCTATTTTTGGACATATTTTTATGGGTCCTATGCTTTCATAATTATTTTGGGACTTATTTTTTAATTATTCAATATTGAGTTTTACCGTCTCGACCTATTTTTCGGTTATATAACTCTGAACTTTATATTTTGGAATGTTTCTATCGGTATAATTATTTTTGGGCCTTAAATCTTTTCTACTGAGACTCTGAATAAAATTAAAAAATTTTTAAATAGAGTTTCTCAACAGAATTTATGTCAAGAACTCTACCAAGAAATTTCAGCAATCCGCATGCGTAAGTTTACGTGCATTCCACGGATATGCCAGATAACGTAATCGGATGCACGGGAATGTCGGTGGAACTTTGCGCCTAAAAGGAATACGAAAAAACAGGAACGCAGAATTGTCGTAAATATATGCATTCAAGATCTGGTTTTGGACGTAGACAGAGTGCTGGTCGAAGTTAAAAGTACGTTATGCAATTGAAGTGAATCTAATTGAAAAAATCGAAAATTTATCTTTTTGGGCCTTATTTTTGACTTCTTATATTTGGTTCTTCAATTTCAACCTTATTTTTTAGATCTATCTTGCACCTTATATTCTTGGGTCTGTTTTTAGGGTATTATTCCTGAAGTTATATTGGGCCTTATATTTTTGGTTACTGTAATTGGGCCCATTTTAGTGATTATTTCTGGACTCTTACACTCTGAGCCTCATTTTTTAATTCTATATATGGAACTTACTCTTTTGGATCTTATATTTAAAATCTTATTGACCCTTAGTTTTTTTATCTGATATTTTTGGTCTTTTCTTTTCTCCCTTTATTTTGGAACATATTTTTGATCTTATATTTGGATGTTATTTTATTTGATCCCATTTTTCAGACGCATATTGGGCTATATTTCTGAACGATGAGAATAGCTAGGTGGTAAATCTTCAATGGGACATATCATGAAAGTTAAGAAGTTTTAGACGCGGCTACAGCTCGGATGGGTGACCGTTCCTGATTAAAGTATTTTTTTTTCGATGGGATTCAATTAATTTCAATTGGACAGTCAAATTTTATGGAATCTAATCGAAATTCAAGATTATAAAGTAAGAGGAAATGATAATAATACTTATTAAACATTTTTTTCGGAAAATTAATTTTTTTAGGGAAATTCTAAGATTAAAAATAAAGTTTTGAGAAGAATTTCAGTTTGAGGCATCGGGATGACGTAGCCAATATTAGCTAATCTAACAGGCACGCAGCCTAGCCGGATATTCGTTATACCCAGTTTTTCAAGGTCTTCTGTCTCGAGCAAAGTGCTACTGTTGAGAACGCTGATGATGATAGAGAAAAAATATTTAATATCATTAGGGTATACTAGACCGTGTAATATAATTTTAGGATTTAAACATTTTGTCTGAAATTCTTCTGCTTCTTTCAAATGCCGAAAAAGGACAAACATGGGTTGTCTAACTGACCGGATATCCTCTGCATTTTTTTTATATCTAAATTCCATTCGAAGTGACAAATTTTATTCTCGAACTTTATTTCAATTGGGTAACAAATAGGAATTCTTATTTTCTCTTAATTAAAACTTCTACAGGGCTTTTAATGATATTTCCATAAATTTCATTAAATATCAATATTTTATTAGATTTTTTTCTCCTGAAATAAAAATTTTGAAAAAAGGTCTAAAAAGACATGGTAAAAAATCTCTTTGAAAGAAAAGAGGACGAAAAAGAAGAAAAGGCAATAGTCGAGTAAATTTTGATCTTAATTACAATCGCATTATATATTTCGCATCATTAAAAAGGGCACCTTTAAAATTAAGATAATTTTCTCAAATTACATAGCCAACATATTTCAAGAGACCAAGTGGTTCTGGTTGCACCATCACCTTTTTTAATGTAATGAAAAATAAAGAAAATAACGACCTAAAAAATGAAGTAACGATGAGTCATTAGAGCTCGAATCTCGATCCTCATTTGATACAATTATTAAGAGCTCATCTGACCGACAAAAGGGTTTTATAGTCAATCCTAACTACTAAACTCGTGTATGACTAATGAACATACTAAATAATTAAATATTTCTCGAAATTTTCTATTATGTAAACTTTCCATTCTGCAAAATCAATCCGAAACTAATCCGAATCAATCCGAGTTCAGATTGATTCAGATTGACTCAGATTCATTCGAAATCAATGCGAAATAATCGTAAAAATAATAATAAAATTTCTATATGAATCAATTCGATTTTTTTAATTCGAGTGAACCAAAAGTAAAATTCATTTAGATTGATTTAGATTGATACGGATTTATTATTGTTGGTGCGGGATTTTTAATAACAACATTAAAAATCAATTCGAACCAATCCGAATTTTCAATCCGAGTCAATTAAATAAAATAAATTAAAAGCTATAGCAATCGCTAAGAGACGGGAAAAAGAAAATGATGAATGGTGATATACCCAGAATATCGAGCAGAATATACGAAGTCATTACAAATCCGGTAGCCAAAAATTAAACTGGCAATTACGCTCGAACTTTTTCTTTTCTTTTTCATTATCTTTTTTGTCTTCTTGATTGCGTCTAGACCTAGACCCTCCGGTCAAATCGTAGCAAATTACACACCTCACCAGTTTGAATATCTGATGAACTATAAATATTAAATCGTCTGAAATATAGAAGATAACAATATATAATAATATAAAATATAATAATATATAATATATATATATAAT
>UCOH01010464.1:0-13117 GCA_900474275.1 Synergus japonicus
GTAAGCTCTTCTCAAGGTACGGAAAAGCAAAGGTAGCGGTGATACAGCTGCCACAGATGGATGCAAAAGTTCTCAGAGATGCGGGAAAAATCAGGATTGGCTGGATCAATTGCAGAATCCGTGAAAGAGTCGAAGTACCAAGGTGCTTTAAGTGCCTTGGATACGGACACACGATCAGAAACTGCAGTGGTCCCGACAGGAAAGAATCCTGCTGGAAATGCGGTGAACCGAATCACAAGCACAACGAATGCACTAACACTCCAAAGTGCACGACATGTGCGGACAAGGGAACTGTGGATATCAAGCACATCACAGGCAGCCGCTTTTGCCCAACCTTTAGATTGGAGCTGAAGAAGAGGAATGGACAATGAACACCAGGATACTTCAAGTGAACCTGTGTAGGAGCAAAGCAGCTCTAGACCTGTTGAAGCAAACTGCCAGGGAGAGAAAAGCTGATATATTGCTCTTTAGCGAGCAATGTAAAAAGCCAGACCTCTCAACCTGGTATCAAGACTCAACAGGCAGAGCTGGGATCCAAATTCTTAACCCTAAGCTGCAGATAGGTCAATTCCAGGAAACTGATAGTGGACACGTGTGGGTAGAGGTAGCAGGTATGCGGATTTATAGCTGCTACTTCTCTCCGAATGACAACCAGAGCAAGTTCGAGGAAGAGATCCAGGACCTCGAAGGCAGTATAACGTCAGCAAGGAAAGAAGTTCTCATAACCGGAGATTTCAATAGTAAATCACCAGAATGGGGCGAAAGCAGAAGGGATAAAAGAGGAATCATCGTGGAGGAAATGGTGGCAAGAAGTGACCTAACGGTTATAAACAAAGGACAAATGTTCACCTTCACAAGAGGTGATTCAGGATCCATCATTGACCTGACGATAGCGAGTTCTGGAACAGCCCGAAGAATAAGGGATTGGAAAATTCTTGATGAGGAATCTCTAAGCGACAACAGGTACATAGAGTTCTCCATCAGTCAATCCACTAGCAAAGATAAGAAGAAAGGACGGCAAAATAAGAAGATCAAGCACCCGTCCTGGAATACAAGGAAACTCGACGAAAGCAAGCTAAGGCGCTTCCTGGAGGAAACGAGACTCACAGATGAGCTCAATTGGGTGAAAAAACCCGAAACAATGGAAGCCCTAGTCGAAGCCACTCGAAGCAAGGTGATTGCCGCATGCGACGCATGTGCACCACGTCGCAGATTCGAAAGGAACATAGGGAACTCTATGTACTGGTGGAATGACGATCTGACACGACTGCGTAAGGTATGCTTGAAAGCGAGGAGGGACAGTACCCGATCCAGGGGAAATAGATCCCTTAAGATCGCATGGAAAAAGGCCAAGAAAGCATTCCTGAAGGCAATGAAAAAAAGTCAGTCGAAATGCTGAAAGGACCTGATTGCTGAGGTTGAGAAAGACACATGGGGCTTGGCGTATAAAATAGTTACCAAGAAGTTGGTACCTAAACAAAAAACCCCAGGACTGGACAACGCACAGTGGGTCAGAGAAATCATAAGAGCGCTTTTTCCACGGGAAGGAGCATGGACAAGGAAGGCATGGAGGGACGTGGTAGTAAGGGAGGAAGACCTCTTTACTCCCGAAGAACTCAATTCGGCGGGACGTAAAATGAAGCCAGGCAAAGCACCAGGGCTGGACGGGATACCGAACGAAATCTTGCGAAAGATAATCGAGGTGTTCCCAGAAATGCTACTTGGAATGTTTAACGCCTGCCTACAGGAAGGAATGTTCTCCAGCGACTGGAAGAAGCAGAGGCTGGTCCTTCTAAGGAAGGGAGATAAACCGCTGAACGAGACATCGTCGTATAGGCCAATATGTCTCCTGGATTCGATGGGGAAACTCCTGGAAGGGCTGATCCTCCAAAGACTGGATAGTCATATGACCGGGGAATACAGCTTGTCCAAGAAACAGTTTGGTTTCCGGAAAGGACACTCGACTGTCGATGCGATCCAGAAAGTCGTTGACATGGCAAAGAAGGCAAGGGACAAGACCGGGAGACTCAAGAAAAAGGGGTTTTGCGCTCTCGTCTCTATAGACATACGCAACGCATTCAATTCAGTACGCTGGGAAAACTGTATTGAAGCGCTAAAAAATAAAAGGGTCCCAGCATACCTAATTCGTATGCTCGACAACTACCTGAGCAATAGATGGGTGGTCTACGAAGGAGATTCTTGGATAATTAAGGAGGAAATGACATGCGGTGCACCACAGGGCTCAAGAGTAGGTCCCGTCATATGGAATGTCACGTACGATGACTTCCTGGAAATGGATCTGCCCGAAGGAACTGAACTGGTGGGATTTGCAGACGATACCCTTATCGTTTGCGAAGCGGATAACGTCGATATCCTGGAGCTGAGGGTCAACGAGAGCCTGAGGAGAGCCAAGCGCTGGTTGGACGGGAGAGGCCTTCAAATGGCCATTCACAAGACAGAAGCAGTGTTGGTCACAGACAGGTGGTCACAGACAGGAGATCCTTCAGGACCCCTATAATAAAACTGGAGGGTACGGAAGTGAAGTGGAAAAACCAACTCACTCACCTCGGAGTGGACTTGGACAGGAAACTAAGCTTCCGTCACCACATAGTAAAAGCCATAAATAAGGCCATCGAAAGTGGAGGGAAAATCTCCAGATTAATGCCCAATGTGGGAGGACCAAGAGAAGCGAAAAGAAGAGTTCTCGTATCCGTCTTCCACTCAAAACTGCTTTATGCAGCACCAGTGTGGGCGACGGTTACGTCGAACTATTCTCTAGGGAAAATGATGGCATCGGCTCTGAGAGGGGTGGCACTGAGAATCGTCTCAGCCTACCGCACAGTGTCCACCAGTGCGATACTTGTTCTCGCAAGTGTCCCGCCAATAGACCTCTAGGCCCTTGAAAGGAAGGAGATCTATCTTCAGAACAAGGAACGAGCTTGCTCTACAAGCGAAGAGGAGAACAGGCGCATCAAGGCTGAGGTGAAAAAGGAAGCCAGAGCCAGACTCACACGCGAATGGCAGGAGCGCTGGCTAAAAGCAAGCACGGGCAGGTGGACGCACCAGCTCATTCCACAGCTACACACGTGGCTGGGAAGAAAGCATGGTCGGATTTCACCTAACGCAAGCATTAACCGGGCATGGATGCTTCAACGCTTACCTAAAACGGTTTAAAATCAGGTAATCGGAATCTTGCGATTTCTGCAACGATCACATCGACGATGTTAGTCACACGTTATTTTGGTGTCAAAGATGGCAAACATACCGTCAAGAGATGAACGCCGAAACGGGCATAGAGGTTAAGTCCGAAAACATGGTCTCTCTTATGGTGGAGTCTGAAGAGAAATGGAGGAGCATAGAGACATTTATTGTCAAAACTATGCGAGACAAGATCCTCGAGAGCCGGAGATTTGGTAGCAGCGGGTGAGCTGGCCCAGACACCAGAAGGGTACCCACGGTACGATAGGGATGACGGAAGAGTCGCTAACGCGACTTAAAAGGGGCCTCTGCTCATGACGTTAAAGCCTTAACGGGCAGTACCGTGAGCAGATCCAAAGGCCCAGGAAACGGAGGTTTTAGGTTTAGCCGGTAGGTCCAGACCCGTCCTGGAAGAGTCCGGCACTACGTCTATCAAAGAAGAATTCTAAGAAATTAGGTAAAAAGTCCTATATGAACCGCAGCACATCCCTTATATTTTCATTACTACAGTTACTTGTACATCATTCACACGTATCAGTATTCAAGTGTTCCTCAACAGGATGAACTGGAAAATGGATTCAAAATTTTGCAAAAAATTAATTCATTTGATGGAGACTTGTTTTGGATTTTTAGACGAAAGCTCATCAGTGACTTTAATACATGAATGGTTAACAATTGGTAAACGAAATTCCAGATTGTTGAATAAAATCCTAAAGCAAAGAAGGAATGCATCAGTTGGTGCAAAGATGAAGTTACTAACAACAATTGGAATTCTTAATTCAATAAATAGGAATATTAAAAACCTGCAGAAAAAAGGTAGAGGTAAGACGAACAGGAAATCAGATAGGGTTCTTTGGGAAGATTTGCAAACGGCGTTTAATAGTAGAATAAGGTCTGGTTGTATAGTCAATTTAAAGCACAAAGATTTAAGCCAATTTCTTGACGATACGAAGTCTATGATTATTACTCGATTGAAAAATGCTTTGAAAAAAGAGGGAAATTTAAAGGTTAACGTGATTTTCTGAGGTAAATTCCAAGCCTTAGAAGCTGGTGAAATGATTAAGGCCAATAAATTCCTTGCTACCAAAAATCAAATTATACTCCAATCAACAAATCTAGACGATTGGTTTCAAGACTACGTGAAAGAGGATATTTTAGTTCAGGTTGAAGAGTTCAAGAGAAGTAAATCAGGCTGGTCATTGATTAAAATCATAAATTTGTGTGTAAATATAAATAGTTATACTCCATTACAAGCAGCATTCTCAACTTTTATTGAATTGTCAAAGTACATTCAAAATAAACATGCAGTTATAAATATCAAAAACAATGACCCATACTGTTTTCTCTGGTCTGTAATGGCCGCTCTTCATCCTGCGAAATCTCATGCTTCATTAACAAATTCTTATCCACCTTTAAAAACAATATTAAAATATAAAGGTATAAACTTTCCAATTAAATTAGAATATGTTCAAAAATTTGGAGAAATGAACAGTTTGAATATCAATATTTATGGTATAGATTCTATTAATAAAAAAAGAGAAGAAGTTGTACCCATATATTTGAGTCGTGCAAAAAAGTCAAATACACCTGTAATACAACTTCTTATGGTTGAAAACTCTGAAATTGAAAGTAATCAAAGCGATCCAGTGCATCATTTTGCTTTTATTAATAATCTTTCTCGTTTACTCACTAGACAAATAACACTTTGCAAAAATAAACTTTTTCTATGTGACAGATGCTTGTGTCATTTTAAAATTGAGAAATCTTTTTTAAATCACAGATCAGACTGTGAAAATATTAATAAATGCAAAATAATACTGCCGAAAGAAGGGGAAAACATTTTGGCATTTAAAAATTTTAATTATAAAGAAATGGTTCCATTTTCAGTTTACGCTGATATCGAGTCTGTTTTAAAATCTATTGCAGAAGCACAATCAGATGCGGAAGACATTCTAGCATCTAAAACAGTAGCGTATCAAAAGCATGTCGCTCACAGTATTGCCTTTTATTTAAAGTGTGATTTTAATGATTCGCTTTCTGAATTTGAAATTTATAGAGGAGAAGATTGCATTGAATATTTTATTAAAAAATTAAAAATCTTAGCTGAACAAATTGATGTGTATCTGAAAACAGTAATTCCTATGGAACCCTTAACACTGAAACAACAGCAAGATTTTTTTTCAGCTAAGACCTGTCACATATGTGAGAAAGCATTAGGTGCTGCTGATATTGTTCATCGAGATCACTGTCATTTTACTGGGAAATATCGCGGTGCTGCTCACCAGGGGTGTAATATAAATTATAAAAATTCTCACGTGGTTCCGATAATTTTTCACAATTTATCTGGCTATGATTCTCACTTTTTCATCAAAGCTCTAGCTACTCAATTTGAAGGGCAAATTACATTGCTTCCCATTAATAAAGAAAATTATATATCCCTTAGCAAGAATGTAGACGGAACAAATGTGAAACTTCGCTTTCTCGATTCTTTCCGTTTAATTCCAAGCAGTATCGAAAAGTTAGCATTTTATTTGCAAAATGACGACAAAAAGATTACACTTCAATATAGTAGAAATTTAAATGAATTTAATTTATTAAAAAGAAAAGGTGTCTTCCCCTATGAGTACATTGATAATTTTGAAAAATTGAGTGAAACCCAATTACCTTCAAAAACAGCATTTTATTCTGAATTAAATGATAAACATATTTCTGATGAAGATTATCTGCACGCTTATAATGTTTGGAATACATTTGACATATAGACTTTAGGCGAATACTCTGACTTATACTTGAAAACAGATGTTTGTCTCTTGGCTGATATTTTCGAGAATTTCCGATTCAATTGCCACTCCACCTACAAATTAGATCCCTTGCATTATTATACTGCACCTGGACTTGCTTTTGATGCTATGCTTAAAATTACTGAGATTAAACTGGACTTGCTAACAGACATTGAAATGGTGCTATTTGTTGAGAAAGGTATTCGGGGTGGTGTATCTCAGTGCTGTAATCGTTACGGTAAAGCAAATAATAGCTATATGGGGTTGGATTTTGATGAAAATACACCCGAGTCTTATCTCATGTATTTCGATCTTAATAATCAATATGGTACAGCTATGAGTGAATATTTGCCATTCAATAATTTTTTATGGGTAGAAAATCTTCAGAGTAACTTCAATGTTAATATTATTTCTGACTATTCGAATTGCATAAAGACTTTCTCTTATGTCCAGAGTACTTTTTACCTCCTCTTCCAGAGTGTAAAATTCCCAAATTAATTACTAATTTATTTCCAAAAACACGTTACGTGGTACACTATCATAATTTGAAGCACTATTTGAATTTAGGTATGAAAGTATCTAAAATTCATAGAGTGTTGCAATTTAATCAAAAGCCATGGTTGTAGCAGTACATTGATTTAAACACAGAATTACGAAAGAAGTCAACCAACGAATTCCAGAAAAACTTTTACAAATTAATGAATAATTCTGTGTTTGGAAAGACAATGGAAAATGTTCGAAATCATAAAGATATGAAACTGGTAACAAAGTGGAAGGGGTGGTATGGGGTAAAAGCCTTAATTACAATGTCTAACTTTAATAGTTGTACCATATTTGAGGAAAATATGGTAATAATTGAGATGGACAGATTGAAAGTAAATTTCAACAAACCTATTTACATAGGATTCACCGTTCTTGACGTATCTAAAATATACATATATGATTTTCATTATAACTACATTAAGAAAAATTTTGTAATTCAGGCAAAATTACTTTACACTGACACTGACAGCCTGATATATCATATTTTTACACCTGACGTATTCCAATATATTAAACAAGATTCAGAGAGATTTGATACAGCCGACACCGAATAATATATATGGTATTCCTCGATTAAACAATAAAGTTCTAGGTTGGATGAAAGACGAGAATAATGGCAAAATCATGACGGAATTTATTGGGCTAAGATCAAAATTGTACACCTTTAAAGTTTTAGGGCAAGAAAGGGAAAAAAGTAAGGCAAAAGGAGTTAGAAATGCTACATTAAATACAATCACATTTAATGATTACAAAAAGTGTCTCCTATCATATGAGAAACTAAAGAAACATCAACACACAATCCAAAGCAAAAAGCATCAAGTCTATACAATCAGATCGAAGAAAATAGTACTCAGTTGGCAGGACGATAAGAGGGTACTGATTCCTGGTGCAACTGATACCTTACCTTGGGGGTTTTAAAGCAAGTAAATTTCATAATCAGAAAAATGAGACGAATTTCTTGATATAATACACGTCATATCCTTTGAGTGTATCAACAGAGACGTTGGGAACCTATCTGCAATATTTAATAAAACAAAAAAATGAGATATACCAGAAGTAACTTCAGGAGGGCGATAAGAAGGATTTATTGAATGTAGATTCATAATAAAGACAAATTCCTTAATATTCTGCAACCTTCGAGAGCATCACCATGTGATATACACAGGAAACCATCTAATCTCTATTGTTTTATAAACAAAATGATTTATAAAAAGAGGTCCTCCAAGCCAGAGGGACTCATTCAGAAAATTGTCCAGCTACTGTGAGCATCTTAACCAACATCCAGTTATCTCGAAAAATCTTAACAACATTTTTTATTTCTTCATAAAAAAACCTTAAGTGGTAAATAAATTTAAACATTTTTTAAAATATTTTTAAAAATATTTTTTTCAAATGAAATAAAATGATACAATTTTCAATTAAAATATGTTTTTTCTGTTTAATTCCAGATTAAAAAATATAGCGTATGTACACCTATCAGAATTCATTATTGTCCCTGAAATGTGGACGCTTACCGGACTACCTACATTGGTAGAAATAGAAGAAATCTGCCGTATTACGGATGATCTGCCGAATTTTGACATATTCTTGTCAGGAAGCGGCATAATGGCAGCATCCAATAAACTGGGGGCAACACATTGGTTTCGGGTGATTGCCGAAGAACAACAACAATCACAACAAGAAGAGCAAGCAGAGGACTCTGCTTTTGAGGACGACGACGAGTTAATTTATGAGGAAAATTTATTAAATTATGAGGAACAACAACAACAACTACAACTACAGCAACAATGTGTTCATGATGAAAGTGAAAGAGAAAGTGTTGTTGGTGATAATGATGTTGAGATCATTTTCGAGATCATCAACATCGATTAAGTTTTTGTAAATATTACATTTCGATACTAGTGCGCGAATGTGATATTAGCCTTGTGTGAACAAAAAAATTATATTTAATAGAAACTTCAGTTTATTTAAATAAAAATTGATTAAACTATAAAAGAGTTTTTTTATTGAATTAATCACCTTCTCAAATCTAATTCTAAGAAATACGTAACCTTCTATAATAGATAATAAAATGAGGCTCTCATCGAGTGTCAGCTGTTTGCGTTAGGTCAGGGAACATAATGTGATATTACAAGAAAACAATTTTAAATTCTTTGTTTCAATTTTTTCAGAATTATTTAATTAAGAAATAAAAATATTTTCACTTTCACAATAAATAGTAATAATAGAAACATTGAGAATTAATATTTAAGAATTAAAAGCATTTTTTAAATATATATCGCTTTCCTCTTCTTCTTCTTCTTCCTCTTCTTCCTCCTCTAATGGAGAGATAAGAAGGTGTGAATAAATCGAGTACGAGCTGATTGCGCTAGTTCAAGAATCGTAACACGATATTGGTGTATGAGGCTTTAAATAAAGACTTTAATTTTAAAAATAACTTATAATACGCACTTAAGATTAAAAAGAAAAGGATAAAATTAATTGAGAAACAGCGTTTTTATTCTTAATAATTGTACTTTTATTGAAAAATCTGTTAAAGAAAATTACATCATTTTTATACATTACACTATTCTATTTTCTTATCGTTGACGAAGTATTTAGATAGCCAATCTTCTAACAATATAACATTTTGAAGCGCACAATTATAATTCTTTACAGCTGTATGATGCATACATTTAACACTGCTGGACATCTGACGTAATACATGTATTGAAGGACATTCTAAATCATGCATGTCAACAATTTTCACAGATTTTTCCAAATAAACCTTTAACCATTCTTTCTTCTCTAATCCTTTTACATAAATATTGCTATTATCTGTCACAATAGAGTTCAATATTATGTATACTAAATCATAAGACATATCACCAGAATCCCAGTCAATACCATGAAAGTTGCGCGTTAACCAAGCATTGGTTTTTTTATATTTCACAGATAAACTACTCCATGAGAAAGGAGATTGAAATTGAAAAATGAATGGTTTCAACACAGATGGTACATTCCTGGGAAATATTGATAATTCTTTTACTATAAATTCATTATTTGATATTTTAAATCCTTGAACGTCCAACTTGTACTCTATTCTGAGTGAAACTGACTTCTATAAAGAAAATTACAGTGCTTTTATACTATTTTTTTCACCCCTCCACTGATGGGAGTGTACTGAACTATACGATCATGTAAAATTAAACAATATGCAGAAGTTTGCGCAGGAAAGTTTACTCTAGCTTCGAACTCAAGTCGAATATCATCGGGTCCAAATTTCAGAGATTCATTCTGTTTTGAGCAATCAATGACTGTGAGTGGAGCACTATTTAGAAATTCACTCTTCGTGAGCAATGGTTGTGCCTTTTTGCCATAATAAATAGTTTGGAAATTTGCATAAATCTCATAGAGTAGAGCATACTGATTCCTTTCAATATTAAGATTCAAATTGCTGTACGGATGTGATTGAGAATTTAAAAATAGTTTTACATCACTTATATTACAATGATCAAAATGACTTGAATTTATGTTTGCATTATTTTTTCTGTTTGTCTGAAAGCCAAGTATGATATACCTAGGTTTTTCCAACTGAGTTGAAGTTTTTACCGTCCAAATGTGTTTAGGAGTTGCTGGCAGAAGAGGAAACTCATACAGTTCCCATTTGCGAAAACTCATGGAAATTTGAGGATCTCTTTCAATGTATTTAAGTAGCTGAACTTTTCGTTGATCTGATAATTTCACGTATGGTAGCAACCATTCTACTCTATTGATTGAAATTCTGTACGCTTCATTCGGAGCTGTTTGTAAAATTACACTTACATCGCTCTTCGATCTTACTAAAATTAATTCATGCTTAGCATTCACAAGTATTTTATGATAATCCTCAGCAAAACCAAATATCAATCCAAGTGGTATAATAATATCAAAAAAACCAGCTGCATCGGTTAGGGTTGCACCTTCACGAGGAGCAATTTCAAGCCAACCTGCATTCTCCATCATTCTGTTTTGTCCAGGAGTTAAAGAGACATAATTTTTCATGAGGCTTGTGAGACCAAGATTTTTGACACGATCAGTTTCTGTTGCATTTATTTCGTATCGTGCTTCTTCAAACAAGTGACAAACAGCGTTACTAACTAGAGCCGTTCTAGCCACTGGAGTTCCATCTAACTGCACTAATTTTCCATTCACATGAAACCAACTTTTACTAGGAAGTAAACAGAGATCTTGATGTTGCACAGCGATTCGAATTTCATCACTATTATTGAAGGATGATGAGGCATATGGCTGGTGAGCATGTACCTCAATATGTGCGATAGATTCGTCAAAGGCAATTGGTACCTCAATATTTAAAGTTTCCTCTTTCATGGCACAGAATAATACTGCGAAATATAAATACACAAACACAAGTGCAAAGTACTTTTATTCTAGCGAATCTCTTATGCCTCGTTCAGCCGCTCTCTTTTGGCTGATGCGTGGATTTTTTAGCTTGAGACCTAGACTTTGTAGGAATAGAACGCTTTGACGTGTTATTGCTTTGAGAGCGCGATTGTGACTGATCTGTTTGTGACATGTTGCACAACTGTTATAACCATAACCAATTCTCCTATTATAAACAATTCCCATTTCTCTCTCTCTCTCTCTTCACCTCGTTGATTTAATGTGTAGTCTTATTGTTATGACTTCTCCGCGAAAATTAACCAAATTCCCGTCCTGATCAACTACTCGTAATTGAATATAATCTATAGACTTGACGACGACCGGAAGATAAATGACGTGTGACGGTATTTCTATTATCTTATATCCAGATGGAACAGCTAAGAAAATTTCGTGAATAGTATGCACCCTATAATTATTAATGTACGCTCCTGTGGTAATATTAAACTCGATTCGCAAGGAGTTTATATTTATTATGGAAACTGGTTGATCAGATACGTGAATCTGATTGGCTCTCAATACACGTTGACGGAAGCCCAATAGATTACCAATGGAATTTGTTGGTATAAAATTTATATCTCGATTACAATATATTTCACTACACAATGTATTACTGTTCAGTTTAATGCTAATATTAATACCCTTTTTCAATAAAACATTTTCTAAATATTTACATATATCCTCAATCTCATAAGAGCCAATAGGTATAATAATTTCGTCTTCACCAACGTAAAAGGAATTTTTACCAGCGTCTATGTTCGGAATCGAATTGAAGGTTAGAAATTCCACAGGACCGAGAGTGTAATTGTGACTTGGTAAGAGTTCAATTGGAGGAAAATATTGTGTTTCTAGTATGGATGAATTTACCGACAAAGTCACAGTAAACGATGTATCACTCATTGTGCTCTGGAATGGACTGATTCAAAATTATGAAATCTATCCTCTATATAGATTATACATGCTTCGTGATTTCAGCTGATTACAGAGAAATTTAAGGCACAAGTTTCCACACACAAAAGTATTATAATTTTGATATATTTCATGATTGTATTTTACGCTACCAACACCGAAATAATTCATAAGTTCCGGTGGCGGTCGAAGATTTCCGAAGTTATCAAAGTAAATAACTTCATCACCTATTTTCTTATAGGCCACCCAGTGTGTACCCGGACCGCCTGATAGCAGGTCATTTCGCATGAAAACTCCGCGAAAATGTGAGATTTTCATGAATTTTGCATATTTGGATAAATCAAAATCGGTTAAAGCTCTGCGTGGTAGCTTCAAAATTAGTTTTTTGATTGCTGTCGCTTCTTTTTCAATATTTTTTTTTACTCTCATCTTTTTCTCTAAAAAGAGACCTGAACCTTGCTTATAGGGTTTAAGATATAAACCTTTACCCAAAGCTATTGCTTCAATAGTTTTATTATGACGCTTACTTTCTTGAAGCTCACGTTTAGCAGCGCTTGCATCATTAATAGCCTTTGTTATGCCTGCAGCCCCACCAGCCAACGCCCCTGTGGCACTAAGGCCCGCAAAAATGGGTATCAAAAAGGGAAGAAAACCGTCAATTTTAGATGGCACTGTTACTATGCGCGGTTTTTTTAATATTTCCCCTTCCCCCTGTTATGCTAGCGTCTTTCGATAACACACGACTATAGGCTCTCTCGGCTAGCAACTTGTCTGCCACGTTCCTTGCTTCAACGTTTTCTCTATTCTCTGTATAGGCAATATCGTGCTGCTTGCAAGCTGCATCCAGCGGATTCACCCCTGGATCACCTCGTGCAAGGCGTTTTGCTAATTTTGTGTCTGGTCCATAGTATTGATAACCAGGCAGATGCAATTCAATTGGAAGACTATTGATGACTTTGTTAAGCAAGCTCTCACCGCGTGTTGCCTTTTTCAAGGTTCGCTAACGACTGACTCTATTCTTTTTGTCTACGTGCACGATCATTTCAGTATGACATCAGACTTTCAACTAAAATGTTAATCCTTATAAAGGTGTTATTTATAGTTTTTCTCATCAGTCGTAGCGGGAACGTCATGGAGTATAAAACTCAGTTGGTAAAATTGCCTATTGTAAATTTTGATGTACTTGCACAGCATGACAAAAGAGAAAAACGGCATGGAAAATTACTACCAGACAGTGTGCGAGCAGTATTTTGCGGACCATCTAATTG
>UCOH01010465.1:0-18205 GCA_900474275.1 Synergus japonicus
ATATATATATATATATATATATATATATAAACGACATCTAAATGTTTGCTCTGTACGAAAATATACGGAAAATATTGCTAGAAAAATGTTGCATACGCAGTAAAAAAAATGTCTAAATATGCATTGTCTTATTACACTTAAAATATCTTATTTTTATAAATAAACTACCCCTATTTTCATTAAAAAAATATTTTTAAACTCCCTAAAACGTTTCAAACCATGCATTTTTTATAATAATTGTTTATAAATTTAACAAACAATATCGGATACCACATTTTCGAGTTCACATTTTTCCTCGTTGGTCTAAGCGAGCGATTACGATGCATAAGTATTACTTAAAAAACATCATATTGCTTATTTTTTGCTAATACTTGTTTATAATGAGAAAAATTTTCAGAGTATTAAAAATATAAAAAACTGTGCAGCGCTGTAATTTGTCCGATTCACAGTTTTCATGCTTCGCCTTTGTTACCAATTTTGAACTGTGATATCTCGGTAATCAGTGCACTTAAAAACTTCAAAAGCAAAGTAAATTAAAGCTAATGAACTCTACTTTTTCGCAGAAAAGCTTACATGAGGCTTAAACATTGATGATCAATCAATAAACTCAAAAAAATAAACGCAAAAAAATTATTTTTTTTGTTAATTTTTTTGATGAATAAAAGAGCTCTATTGATGTCAAAAAATTTTTGTTCACCTCTAAACCACTATTGGGTACACTGTTATCCACGTAAACAATCTCAATATATTAGAGGTCCCTAGAAAGCATAGACCATGAAGGGACAGCTTAGGAGTATGAAAAATTTGAAAAAAATCGAAAAAAGCGTTTTTTGCAAAGTAAAACGTGTTAAACGCTTTTTAAATCCGATTTCGCACCTGCTTTCATAGTTTTATAGTATAAATAAATGATTCCCGCGACAGGAGCCGATATTCAATGCATTTGGTAAATAAGCACCACCCTAATGTTTATAAATTCTGTACTATATACATTGGCTTCATAAGTTACTAGCATTAAAATTGTTTATAAAATCATGTATAAAAAACGTCTGAAGTTTTCTACACAGTTTCGTTCTTGTTAGTTGTTCCTACAGTTCCCTATGAAGGATCTTTTGCAGTTTCCTTTTCGATTGTTTTATTCTCAGATTCCTATATAGGATCGTGTGAAATTAACTAAATATAAATGCAAAGGTTCCTGCAGAGGAACATGTGAGCTTTTAAACCAATGAAATTGTTCAGGAACCTTCAGAGGGTCTTATACAGGAACCTATATACCAGGAGTTATTTCTATTTAGTAAATTTCACAGGATCCTGAGAAGGATCCCATAAAGGAAACTTTGTGAATAAAAATCACAAAGGAAACTAAAAAGGATCCTACACAGGAAATTCTAAGTTTAGTTGATTTGAGAGTACATGTTCCTCTGCAGGAACCTTTGCATTTAAATTTAGTAAATTTCACAGGATCCTATATAGGAAACTGAGAATATAACAATCGTAAAGGAAACTGCAAAGGATCCTTCATAGGTCTTCGTACAGGAACCTATACATGGTCTTTTGTGCAGAATAAGGGTTGATTGAGGATCCTGCATAGTAAACCTATACATGGTCTTTTGTGCAGAATAAAGGTTGATTGAAAACTGAAGGAAACTGTGCAGGAACCTTCAGAGGTTCTTTTACAGGAACCTATATATCAGAAGTTATTTCTATTTAGTAAATTTTACAGGATCCTGAAAAGGATCCCATACTGGAAACTTTGTAAATAAAAATCGTAAAAGAAACTGCATAGGATCACTGTCTCCAGGTTCCTTAAGGAGGCATACATAAAATCCTTCATTCGAACCCTCATAAGAACATTTACAGATTCCTGTACAGGAAACCACCCAGGAACCTATACAGGAATTTTCAACCGGGTATCATGTTTGCAATCAATAAACTTTGTGTAAAATCTAATTCGATTTCAATTTGAGTTTTATTCTCTGCATACAAACTAATTCCGTTTTTGGAAATCTCTCTTTGACTGCACTTTAATTCCGATTCGTTTCCTTTAACTTGCACTGTGTACATTTCAATCGTTTTGCTTTCATTTCTTTACGATATTTAGCATTAAGAGCGAAGGACTTACAAGGCACTATGTGTCAACGTCGCAATTTTGCTATGCATTTGCACATTAATTCCATTCGACCGTATTTGAGGAGCAAATCGGATCGAAATAAAATTTCTTTGGGCCTCAAAAAACTCTTAATGTGGCAGGAGTATGCCACATTAAGTATGCGTATTGACTTAGTTTTTTGAAAAAAGGGGGAAAACATTTTTAATATATATTTTTAATTCAAGTAACAGAAGACCTACCTGTCTTAGAAAATCCTCTTTTTTAGAATTATCCGCACTCGATTTGCACTCGCGATTTTTTTACATGATTTTATTGACACGAGGATCTTTATTCGTCACTATATATCACTCAACAACGCGAGAAACATTGAAAATTGCGAAAATATACAATTATGAATCCGAAACAACAAGAGGACGCGTGAGCAACTTATCTTACGTGGACTGTATGTACCATGTCGTCTGCTACTTGGCGGACTCGTCACTACACATCAACTCGGTAAAACAGACATGGCGGGGATTTGAAGCATGAATAAAAATGTAAGTATTTTATTTTTGATTTATTTTTGTTTGTTTCTAAAAAAAGGAACATAAATAAATATAAAAAAAAAGCTTGGATGATATAAGTGCATTTTATATGAAATGAGTGAATTTTTTAAGCCACATTAGAACAGAAAGGAAGCAAAGCATGAAATTAATGAAGTTTGTTTTACCGATAATTGAGTTGTTGCGTAGTGACATAGTTCGCCAAGTAGCAGATGACATGGTACATATAGTCTACGCAAAATAAATTCCTTACGCGTCCACTTGTTGTTTCGGATTCATTATTGTATTTTTTCGCAATTTTCACTGTTTCTCGCGTTGTTGAGTGATATAAAGTGACAAATAAAGACCCTCGTGACAATAAAATCATGTAAAAAAATCGCGAGTGCAAATCGAGTGCAGATAATTTTAAAAAAGAGGATTTTCTAAGACAGGTAGGTCTTCTGTCACTTTTATTAAAAATATATATGGTATTAAAAATGTTTTCCCCCTTTTTTCAAAAAACTAAGCCAATACGCATACTCCTGCCACATTAAGAGTTTGTTGAGGCCCAAAGAAATTTCATTTTGATCCGATTTGCTCCTCAAATACGGTCGAATGGAATTGATGTGCAAGTGCACGGCAAAATTGCGACCTTAAAGTGATATTTTCAGAAATGGGATAGAAAACCAATAGAACCGTTTCTATCGTCTTTAATTGGAAGCTTCTTACTGGGATCTGCATGTTTACTAAAGAATGCTGTTGGATTTTTTGATTTCACATGATCCAGATTTAACTAGTTATGGCCACCGAACATGCTCTTTTTTTTGGACCTCTCGAAGATTGGACGCAACTTCTTTATTTTACATTATTTTTAATTAAAAAATTTACTGAAAGTGGTTCAAATATGTAGTAATCGAATGGACAAATACTTGTAACATGATAAATAAACATGTTAATTGTCGCCTCTACCCATGTCACTTATACTATTTTTCACAACATCAATTGAAACTTTGACTTTCGATGCATCTCTTCAGTTGTTTTTTACTTTCAACCATTGGCGTTAAAATTGCTACATTCAACCCGCTATAAAGGCGTCGAAATTTGAATTTTCAATTTTGATGTTATGAAAAAAATTTGTAAATAAACGCTCTTTTTCGTCCTCTCAGACTGACGGGTCCTCTTAATAAACTCCAGCTGTCAATATATTTCGCAATTTTAGGTGTATTTATTAATCTCGCGGGTCTCTTATGGTTTTACATCGCTTTTATCCTCTATGTGCTCCCAAAGACCTATCAACTTGCCGTTTTTTCCTCAAAACCCCCAATTCCAAATCCTAATCAGAACTTCATAAAATTAGAAAATACTCATAATTTGTTTAGAAATGATTACGTATTATTTTATTTGATATAATATATGTTTATTTTGTTTTTAGAAAATGTAGAAACTGATGAATGGAATATTCAAAATTGCTGCAACACTGCACGTCATGTTAATTGCAAATTAGCGTGTAAATTATATAATGGAACTGTTAGTATAAATGAGATCTGTCGACGTAGCGACGAACCTGAGTTTTTTTCTTGCCTAGTGAGTCGACGAAATGCTAACAATTGTTGTGCACTTATTTCAAATGTGACATGCAAGGCAATATGCAAAGAGCTATTCATGGAACCAGGAAATACATCAATTGCTAAATATTATAACAACAGGGATAATTGCTTCAATCACGTACCAAAATGTCTTAAAAGTATTTTTGGTATAGGAAAAATTGAAGATCCATCTCAATGTAAGCTAAATTTATGAAGGTACTTATTTAGAAATTGCATGTGAAAAAATCCATGCTTGGTATATGTGTGAGTGTATGTTTAATTAAAAATTTTAAGTGAAACTGTGTGTATCAACGCGATTACAAAAATAAATGTGTTCCCGTCCCTCTAAATAAATTAGACGTGCATTATGCAGTTGCGGTATTAAAACTGCACGTCTATTTTGTATAGCTTTAGAAAAAAACAGCTTTGCTGATTGAAGTTGTAGGTCGTCCTAAGTATCGTGGAGGGTAAAGCAGGATAGTTTTTTGATTCGATGGTCCAGCTGGGACCACCACTGGTAGGACCTGAAGTAAGGATGTTTGTAGATGTTTATATAGGTGCAGCTCAGCTAGAATAGGTTCTGAGTGCCTTCGAGATCGTCTCTATAATCGAATGTGACCAATAGCTTCTATTTGAAGAGCCCAAGCTTGACTCTCACGAAGCCCATCGTCTTTTATTGAAGCATCGCTAGTGATCTTTCGGTGTCAATCTAATGTCTTTGAAACTCTTTGAGCTCTTCCTCAAGCTACATAGTTCCTGTGGAGACGGCATGGTGTCTGGTTAAAGCGGTTCGGTAACAGATCTGGTGCATTGTTAACAATATGGCAGTTCAGTGACTGGTCTAGTGAACGACTAATAGGTCTGATAAACAAGCAACTGGTCTGGTAATATGATAATTGTTCTGGAAACCAAAGGTACTTTTCGGCAAACGGTTAATTCGATTTGATAAATCGAATCATTTTGGTTATTTTGTGTCGAAAAACTTAAATGTCTAAAAATAATTTGGTGCTCAAATGAATGCATAAGAATTCAATTATGTTATCAAGTAACAATTGACTTAGAATTAAAAAACATGTTACAATACATACATTCATACGTACATACATAAATACATACATACATATATTATAGGTTCAGTTTACTGTATCTTAACAATAGGAATTTCTGAAGCGACTTCATCTGCATTTGTTACATATGACGATTCAATGAATATATAGAGGATTACCAACTTTGAACAACTGAAAAGTAACTAGGGGGAAGGCCTTAATGCAGGGAACTGTACGTATCTGACTAAAATTATCCGTGATAGATAAAAATTATCCATGTCATTTTTTATGGCATACAAAATTTTTGGCGATATTTTCGTATCTCAAATCTGAATATTCAGAACCCATCGATAATTCTCTATAATCCATGACGATCCGATAGTATCATTTAACATAAACTCCTCGGCGCTTTGAGTTATGACAAAAACCATATCCCATATGTATTTGTGTTACATCGTAACAATTAGTTATACTTTAATAATATTTTTTACTTTATCTCTAATGTAACAAAAACCCTTTGTTTAAAACCAAGATTGTATAGAGAGTCTTCTAATCTGCCTAAGATCCTAAATTTATAACTAAACAGCTGTTCGTGGATTTTTTACACCTTTATAATTTTAAGGCTCGACAATTTTGTAAACCTTTTTGAAAATTAAAACTCCCTTTGAATGTACTTAGAAAAAATTACAACTTAGAACAGACAGAACTGATAGATATAGATTCGACTCGATAAACGATGCAACATCTGTTTCACCCCGTTTACCTTCTCCTTGTGATGTCTCTTCTATACGGAAAGCAAAATCTATACCGTTTAAAATATCAGAAAAAATAACCAGAAGAAAACAGGAAAAATATACAAAGTTTCAAGATTTTTTACTAACGAAAGATGTGGATACCTCTAGCAGCAGCGGAAAGGACAGTAGCGGGGCTATACGTATTAGAAGTAAAAATCGTCTTATTTATATGTTTTTATCTACCTAAAAGAGAAGCATTCCGCTGCATTATGGATGCGAGATCGATCAATTACGTACATGTGAAAAATCGAAAAACATTTGATAATTACAATTAGGTACTTTTTCTGAATGATGCATGTTGAGGAAAATGAATGAATGAAGTCTATATAGATTTCTTACTCAAAGGTATTTACTGGATACAAATTTCGAACCACTCAATACAAGTATACTTGAGACCTGCCCCCTGGAACTTTGAGTTGAAAATGTCAGATGTGTTGACGGAAGCCGTGTGGTGGCGCAACCTATGAAGTTTCCCTATGGTCGTTGCAAATAAATGGTAAAATAATAACTTTTTAATATTATGAGTGATATTTGCGACATTTTCAATATTTTTGAAACCCGAAAATTTACAAACACTCCAAAATATTCGCATTATTGAAATCATTAAAATTTCAAACAGAAAATGATGACGTGCATTTTTTTATTGTAAATCGGGATATAAAAGTAATCGGGAGCAGGACAAAGTGAATTTAGTGCAATTTTTCAAAGCTCCAAATGATCCAGTTGTTTTGAGAGAATGTCAAATAGCTATTTTAAGAGATGACATCAAACTTAAACCTGGAGATGCAGTTTGTTCGTTGCACTTCATCCCAGAAGATATTATCCGAGCAAAGGTATTTAGGGGACTTGATGGAAGTGTGGCAACGGTAAGTATTAAATATACAGTATATAGGTATATCTTTTTTTTGGTAAAGTTTTTCTCATTTTAAAAATATTATTTTATCGTTAAGGGCATTGGATAAACGAACTTTTCTTATGTATCGATGTATCTGATTGGTGTAGACAATATGGCTGTACGGGAGATGATAGATAAATTAAAATTTCGCGCCTATGCGGGAGATCAAATTTCACGCCGGGAATATTGTAATTTTATGCATAAAGGTGCAGTCCCATGTCTGCAGAAAACGTTGGCGTAAATCAGAAACTCATGAGAGTGAAAGATACATACTGATCTATCTACCTCTGTTACTCTAATGAGTTTCTGCTTTACGCCGACGTTTTCTGCCGACATGGGACGGCACCTTAACTTTGTCATCGAAAATTTTATAACTTCCATCTGTAAGAGAGAATTTCCTAATAGATTACATAAAAATCCGTAATTTGGATCCAAAGTGGTAGAAACCTCATGCATACCATCGGAAAATGATAAAGTTCTGACATCTATAGAGATTATCACAGCTGACAATATGGCTGCGTGGGTGATTAGATTACACGCCGGGAATAGTGTAATTTTATGCATAACTCCGGTATTTAAGGCCAAAATACACGCTCGTCGAAGTGCCGAAACGTTTCCGCGTTTCACAGCACCGTGTTCACACGATGCATTTTCCGGATTCGGATAACGTAAAACTGGGAAAAATAGATTGTACCGTTTATGACCTTGGAAGGTTTACTATGAGAAAGCGATCTAGATATTAAGCCGTACAATCGAGATGTTGAACCGTATCATCTGGATGTTAAATTCTGAAATCTTGGATTATAGAACTTAAAATCTAGATTATATGGTTTAACATCCAGATTTTACGGCTTAAGGCTGATGGAATTTGAAAATTTCTCATGTAGAAAAACTCAGATTCCAGGGGCGTAACAATAACGGGGTAAGACACTCAGACAATAATTTGAGTATACCTACTTGCAATATGCATGGATGTCGAAATTTTTAGAAGGATAATACAATTCCACAATAAACGCACTTTTTGAGGGGTTTTAATCTGTTCTTTTTCTTTTTTTTATTGATTTTTAATGTGTAGGGTGGCTTCCGACACCCACTGTTTTGAGACGCTTGTTGCGTGTCTGTCTAATTCTGTCAACTTTTCATGTGGACTAGAATTTTTCCAGTCAAAGGCAAAAGAGAGAAAATTTATAGGTTTTAAATAGAAACAAATAGAGAGAAGAAATGAATAAGGGGCGCTTGATGATAAGTTTGTCGAATACTCACTTTTATAGTCCAAAAATAGCGTGTAATTATTTCCTGTCAGAAACGGCGGACATTTTGACTTCCATGATGGAAGAAACTAAATATTGATTCCTGCCAGAGATATTCTGCAATTGACTGTAATCTGGCGCGCGATTCAAAATCGAATTAAATTGACCAATGGGAGAATTTCTCTAGCAGGAAGCCAACACGTGCTGCACGCGCAGGGTGCCACTGTCGCAGCTGTTATTATTTAGTTTCTTCCACCATGAAAGTCAAAATTTCTGACAAGAAATAATTACACGCTATGTTGGGACTATCGAAGTGTGTATTCGACAAACTTATCATCAAGCGCCCCTTATTCATTTCTTCTCTCTATTTTTTTATATCTAAAACCTATAAATTTTCCCTCTTTTGCCTCTGGCTGGAAAAATTCTAGTCCACATTATAGCTTTATTTCTTTCCACAGATTTTTACAGGTTTTGACAGTTTGTTGACAGTTTTTACTTTCAGATTCCATCGCCCTTAATAACTAGATCGCTGTCTCATAGATAACCTTCCAAAATCATATATTTTACAATCCATTTTTCTCAGTGAAGAAAAACTTGTCCAATGACGGAAACTTTGAAATTACGGATAAAAAATACAATAAATTATAATGTTAATCGAAATAAATTGTTATTTAAAATAGGTTTCTAGATTATGTAGCAAAAAAAAGTGGTATAATCCAAAAAGCGGACCTATATATTCGTATGTATTTTGACACGCTCAATCCGAATCCGGAGTCCGTTTTGCTCAATCACGTCAAATTCAAGGCCATTTGAAGGTCAAATCGGCAAAAAAATAGATTGACAGAAGGTGACTATCATTTCTATGATTTTAACGGACGCTGGATCCAATTTTGGAATCCGTTTGATTCCATCATGTCTGCATCAAGGTCAATTCAAGGTCAAATTTTCAAAATGTGAAAAAAGTTAATTTTTGACTATAAATTCTGAAAGAGTGGGAAATTTTACGTCCAGATATGGTATTCATTTTTATTTTTATGATGATCCTAAAGGTCAATTTAAGTTAGTAACTTGATAGTTCGAATGAGGGTTGCAAAAATACGAAAATGTGTCTTCGTCGAACTTGACTACAGTTTTCATACGTTTTGAAGGTCGCTGAGTTTAAATTCGAGGTCCATTAGACCGCAGCACGTCAGGGTCAACGAGATTGGAAGGCCTAGTTGAGGTCAATCAAGTCGCTTGAAAGGCGATAACTAGTATTTCTATGATTTTGAGGGTCGTTCTATCTAGATACGGTCTCAGAATTGCCCCAAACCTGTCACTTCGATCATAAATGATATATGCACAGTTTGTGAAACTTACGTCCACGAACATATATTGAATCAGCCGTGCATTACCTTAATATAGATGAAGGTACTCCAAGATGCAAACAGCGTTTCGTGTTATTACAAAAATTCACACTTTTCTTCTTTTGTAGCGAACTCTATTGTCCTCAAAAGATCTATGTAACGGATTTCTCTTTTTCTTTTGCGTCTTCATCTCGGTGTCCCTCTTGAGCATCCAACAAAAATCTGCCATTATGTTTACATCCCACTTTCCTTGATACCAAAATTCCATTTCCATAATATCTTGATGAAAACGTTCACCCTGGAGGTGTCCTGGGTTCCGACACTCGAAAAGTTTAGGTGTAGTAAAAAAGATCTGATTATTGCTGTATTTGAAGTAAATTTTCAAATCATTCAATAGTAAAAGAAGTTATCTAACAAGTTGATGACAATTTACGAAAAATTCTTCGATTCACAGACAGAAAATTGAAAATATACGAGATAGTTATTCCACTATATACCTAGTTGAATTTCTTACAATAGTTTAACAAAATATTTAATTTCAAAAGTTTTATGTACTTTTATAATTTTCGTAAAATTCATTTTTCCACTATAACTTCTCAAATATTGAAAATTTAAAGCTGGTGTAAGAGAAATGAAGATTCCTTTCATCGAGACGAATCGATTGACCTATATGATTAATGCATTTCATTAAAAAATAAGGAAGTTATGTTTATTTATAATTTTGAAAGTTAATTTTTCGCTCTATATTTTCAAATAATCAAAATATTGAGTTGACATAAGGAAAATGAATATTCTTTATGTCGAGACGAATCGATTGACCTGTATGATGAATGCATTTAATTGTGAAATAAGAAAGTTATGGTTAATTGTATTTTTAAAAAACTAATTTTTCGACTATAATTTCTGAAATAATTAAAATTTAAAGCTGATGTAAAGAAAATGAAGATTCTTTGTGTCTAAACGATGTATGTCAATATTAAAAATTATTATTTAAAATTTTTTTTAAATGTTCAAAAAAGATATAAACTTCTTATTGCTTCCTCTATGAGGAAGCAAATCATATTTGCTTACAGGAAGCAAAGTGCTCATTGAATGAGTACAAAAGTTGGTACAACTTCACAGCTAGTTTGTATTTTACCACGTTTTTTTTGTATGCCTGTGTTATTATTTAAAATTCATTTATCTATATACAGTAATTCAAAGCATCTTCGCGTTTTGTGTTCATGGTTCGTTGTGGTGATTTGAAACATCATACTAATATAATTATAATACTTCATATGAATTAAGAAACAGATATATGTATAAGCAGAATAATAGAATAAATTTAACATGCAGTCAAGTCAAGCCTTTGAGGTTATATTTCAACTGAACTGTGTAGATAATATACAATATACTCAATTACTTTAATATTTTATACTATCATATAATAACACAACAGAACCACAAAACGCGAAGATGCTTTGAATTACTTTATAGAGATAAATACATGCTAAATAATTAATCTTGCAATCTAATTATCTTCTATATTTACTACATAATCTAGAAACCTATTTTCAATAACAATTTATTCATAATAAGGGTGTTGAAGCGCCGGAACAAGAAATTGAAAAAAACACAAAAAAATGGTAAAATCTATGGAATCAGTCTAATTTCCCAACTCATTTCGATACGTATATAGTAAAATTGCAAAAATGCACTGTTTGACGGGTCCTTTCATCGAGATGGGTTTCTTGATGACAGGAAAGGGGCTTAGTGACTCTTTTTAAGCAAAAAACAATAGTTTTGTTTAAAAAAAAGATTTGAGATATGAGAAAAAAGAAGGGTTGAGGATTCAGACAGTCCCTCACTATACTAAAACTACTTTTTTCAGTACTGCGCATGCGCTATTTTACTTTTTGCTTGCACAAAATTAATATTATTACTGTATCTGCTGAAATCATTAATGATTAATGGAATCATTAATTTTTATCTTCCACCTATTACAGTGCGCGATTTGAAAAATTACAGTACTAATATGTATTTTTTAAAGTACATTGCATCAGATACTCATAGAAACTTATTAAATATACTGATACTATGCGAAATAAAACGGAAACGCCACTACATCCAAATTTCACCACAACTATCGGTAACGGTTACCCAGCAAATTTTCTCCGTATATACGTGCGAGTGCGCTAAGTAAACATAAAAGGTAGTCTGAACGTAGAGGGAAGATAGGTATAGAGGCGACAACTAAACCCATGAGGGGATGGGTTTAGTTGTGCTACCAACAGCGTGATGGCGCTGTTCCATTTTGTCAGTACCTCACAGATATAGATGATGTGCTTGGCTGTGTTAGTAGTAAGGGTCAAATGTGTACGTTGTGTATCTGATGGATACCCACGTGCATCGGTACTCGGCACCTGCTATATGAATGAAATTGTAAACGAAAGTTCCTTTTTCCTAATTCCTATTCCCTCTAGCCAGGTTTTTTGCAGATCTGCTCATCATTTTGCAGTTCGAGCATAGAGAAAGTCTTCGCTCTACGTTTCTATAGCTTCTAGCAAAGATTTTTAAAATTATTTTAATGCATTTAAATAATTTTAGATACATATTAAAAATATAATCATTTTTAATATATTTTTGATAAGATCAATCTTCTAAATCAGTAATATATGTAATATTATTATATTACAAATATTTAAAATATATGTAATATCATTATTAAAATATTATATATTATAAAATAGTATTTAAAGAATATTTTTTTTTAATATTTTGCGATTCAAAGAAATTATTATAGAATTTTTCTCCTAAAATAAAATTTCATAAACAGCAGTATCATTATAATTCCAGAAAATATATTATATGTAATATTAATTGCCCCAGTATTCACAGAAAAAGGTAGCCGAAAAAGCCTCTGTTACCTCGAAAAAAAATGTTTAATAATTTTTAATAATTTTTAATACCTCGAAAACAAATTTTTAGAACCAAAAAAAATTCCTGACATTTTGGGCACTTTTTGTCAAATTCTCTCTGCCAAAAAAGGGATTAAAAGTATATAAAAAAATTTTTCTTTTAAATTTACCTTCAAGAGGGAAAAATTCAATACAAAAAGTCCTATTCTTAAAAACAAATAAATATCTTATTCATTAATTTTATTAATTAATAAATTAAATATTAAAACAATTTTTGAGCAATTAAAAAATTCAAGTGAGAAAGTTGTTAATTACAGTACAAAGAAGTTTTCTAAAAAATTTGAGCCAAATCGAATTAATATTGAAATATTTATAATATATAATGTTAGTAATTTAGCAAATAATAATTTAAAATATATACGTTTTTAATATAAATATTATACCTTTTCCCATGAATTGCAAATAGGAATCTTAATGGGAAATTTAGTAGCAGCTTCTCAAGAATACACAAAAATCTGTTAATTTACTTTAAATTAATGGCATAAAAAATTTTCATCATTTCAGACGAAATATGGATTAGTCCAATAATTGCAAGAGTTTATAGTGAAAGAAACTAATAAAGTGTATCCTGAATGGTATAATGACGAGTGTAAAGAACACAGATTTTTCTTACTTCGGAAGTTGCTCATATCTAGAATTTCGCGTGGCTTGAAATGGGAATCTATCGACACACCTCAAATAGACATAAAAAAGAAAACATTTAAATGTAATTAATTAAGTAATTAATTACTTATAATTAAATACGAGAAGTAATTGAATACTTCGTAAATCTTTCAAAAGTTCTAATAGTGCAGTAATAGTTATAATGACGTGTTCTACTTAAATTCTTCTTTCCAAAATACAGTAGCGGGACTCAGGTTCAGTGAAAAGTTGCAATGCCGATTGGACCTATCTTTAACTCTATAAGATAGAAAGAGTGGTAGCTCGCGTGTTTTTGTTAGCCACAAAAGGAAAGTAGACTAGAACTGCGTCGGCTGTAATCAAGTTTTCTATGCACATATATATAGTATATATAAGCTACCTGATTTGTCGTCAAAAGTTTTTTAAGCCCGTTCTTATGGTTTTATACAATTTGGGTATTAAGTATTGTATCCAGAGTTTTTTAATTACCATGAAATAGGTTTAAATAATATGAAATAAGAAATAAAATTTAAAAAATGTATACAAATTTTCATTCAGTCATGTTAACAACATAGCAACTCCGCATATATTTATAAATAAATTTATATTTATTAGATATATGTATTTATTTATTTATTTAATATTTTAATTTATTTTATTTATATTATATTTATTTATTTTTTGTATCATAAATTCATTTGTAATATACATAATGTAATAATATTAATATATTTTTCAAGAATCGTGAATATGTAAATAAATACTGTACTCATTTTCAATGTTACTTTTGAACTTAAAATAAAAACATATTTTGATACCGACTCAGCTATATTTTTATATTATTTTTATAATAATTAATAATTAATTAATATTAATAAATTAATATTAATTATATAATTAATAATCAATCTATATTAATAAATTAATATTAATTATTCATTATATGATTAATAATTAATTTATATTAATTTGTTAATTAATTATATAATTAATAATTACAATTCTTAATACTAAGCAATCGTAGCGTATAGGTCGCAGATAGAGCCTGAAAAATGAAAACTCGCCATATCCAGGTAAAAGCAAAAGCTCCATATTACTTACACTCTCAAGCATGTACCGTTAGCACACTTTCTATATGTGAGTTATAGGAGTGGGATCGGTGGGGGTAGATTTAGTTGTTCTGCCCAGAGCTTGAGGACGCTCTTAAAAATTCATATTAAAACAGCGCCATCACGCTGTTGGCAGAATAACTAAGCCTTCCCCTCACATCTCGGTCCCCTAAATTTGCCACAAGATTTCTGATGCAATGTCGCCTCTATACCTATCTTCCCTCTACGGTCTGGATAAGGCCTGGTCATAATCATGTACTTGTCCCTCTTTCCAAAAGATGGTTCTGTCCTTTTCTATCTAGCCACAATAGAAAAGGACTATCGTGGCTAGATAGAAAAGAACAGTACATCTTTAGGTCACAAGACACGGGATAAGTACATGATTTTGCTCAAGCCTATAGATATTTACTACAGATAGAATTCATATACGTCAAAGCGATAGAAAATACGACATTGCGAACTTATAAATTTAGGATTAGGATACATATCAGAAAATTAGGTTTAGAACTATTAAACCACTCCGAAATGGGTGCTCCGCCCATCGAGACCTCTATTCACGCGCCATATTTGGGTCAAACCGGGCCGTGCGTAATCCATGGGTAATCCTAAGCTTGGTCCTATTTAATTTACGGAAACTCTCAAGCTTGATGGCGCTGTTCTCACCATGACACACGTATAACATTAAATTTAAAACTTGTACGAAGGTTTTGTTTTCGAGACGAAAAATAATAATAATAATAATAATAATAATAATAATAATACTATTATTAGTTTTGTGATTCTTATCATAATCTTCGGTATGAATTACCATTTTCGAAAAGATAGCCCGCTTGAAGGTAAGAATTGGTTTATCCTTATATGAAGGTAAGACCTTATCGGGTATTCCTTTTCCTATCAGAACTACGTCATGGATGCGAGAGAACGATAAGACTTCCTGTCTCGAAAACAGCGAATAACAAAACTCGAGGACATTAGGTGATTCAACCACTTCAGATGCCAGATTTAGAAAAATACTTGCCCGTAGTGTGAACATTAAATGTTACAAATCTCTCACCATAAAGTATTTCAAAGGAACAGACAAATAGCAGGAGATCACTTTCTGCATTGAGTAATTCTTCTTCAGTTATTGACGTTTGAAGTAATATGTAAATACTTTTGACGTATAAAGCAAAGTGTTGCAGTGCGTAATTGTTTAAAATACCCTGCAGACAAGGAATAGCGTAAAAGAGGAGCCAGCTACGCCATTCAGATGCTTTCCATTTTCCCTTTTCTGTTGTCAGCGATCGAACCAATCTGTGGATTTCATGAGGTGGAGTCATTTTTATTAAACGCTCATTCACTTCGTTTTGCTGATTTTTGGTAAGGTGAATAGGACTGCTTGGTTTAGTCCAAGTTTTCCACATATGAAGTACCACGCCAATTAAATCACTATGAAGATAATCCCTCGTAAACGACCAAATCATATCCATTCCTTTCAATTCTGATAGAACAGCGTATCCTTTGACGCCATTTTTTGGTTTCACCTTGTTTGTCCTTTTCCTTTTTTTCGTTTTTGCAGAAGAACTACAGACTACAACTTCTCCCTCTTCTTCAATTCCTTCCACCTCTGTGTCTGCGTCGTTTCCTCTGACCCCATGTTCATCTGCTTCTCCTACTTCTTCGACATCACCATCCTTAACATCATCTTCATCTTCTTCTTCATCATCATCATTATTATCGCTTCTTTCTATTAGTTCTTCTATTAACTCGACTCCATTGTCTTCAGTCTCAGTCTCTTTTTCTTCTTGCGGTACTGTTAACTTTTTAGCTTTCTCTTTCTCCATTATGTTATGCATAACTGTCATATCTTTCAAGAACTTGATGTGAGTTCGAAGTCGTGGTTCTTTTTTTTCCATTAAGAAACGCATACAACCATACTTATAAACTCCGCGAGATGTGCACCATGAACACCCATAATATCCATTAAACTGTACTCTATTTTGTAAAATGGGACGTGCAACACTATCGACACAACACAACAATGGTTTCAATATAAAGCGAATATTTTGTCCATCAATAGTTAGTGTAAACCCAGTAGTTCCTAACTCATTTAGATCATCGACAAAAGGCTTCATATAACAATTCATCATGTCAGGAGAGGGTTCTTTTTTCCTATCCATATATCTGCTAACAGTACAAACAGAAACCACAACTTTGGCGGTAATTCATTAATACTCAACAATATAGGCCAAAATTCATCTTTTGTACTTTCATTTACAGGTGCTCCATTTGTAGCGAAAACATAACTCAACAGTATGTAGGCATCTGTTACATCTGAACTTATTTTCTTATATAATAATCCGTCAAAAACATCTTCAATAATTCCACTTGTATGTACTCGTCTTTTCTGAACATTTTTCAGGAAACTATCCCTAATAACTTTCACTTTAAACATAGAAGCAATTTGATATTTTAGCTCAATTGATATGAAATGGTTAGGCGATCTCATTGAAAATTCATACTTCTGTGTGCAATTTTTACATACAACCTTGTGTATTTGAATTTCGTTTTCATACTGGGCTTCTCTAAATCTTTACAACAAACTTCACAATAAAAATGATATCTAATCACATGTTCTGGAGGATCGAATATTTTCGATAAAAAATAGTCACTAATATCCTAATTTGCAAATAACGGACCAGCAAAAAGTTTAGTTGCTTCAATTAGAGCTCGTCGTCCCTTAAAACTGAGATTAAATCGCGACGAGATTCCCATAATCACAAGGATAACTTCCCAAATCCTTAAACCAGATTCCTTAAACATAATGCGACCTCCATCGTTTAATATATAATTCTTTAGTGCATTCATATTAAAAAGTTCCTTAGATGTTGATGAAGAAGTGGGAAAAGATGTATTTTGACGCATCTGAGAAGCTTCGCATCCGTCATCTGAAGATTTGGAAGAGTCCTCGTTTTTATCCTTTGAAGAATCAGAAATGTCCTCACTTTCATCATTTTCATCAGAAAAGTCGTTGAATCTGTGAGATACTTCCTTAGAAATCATTGTTTTGACTTTCTCTGAGGTTAATTTTGAAGATGATGGTAGAACTCCTTTTCCAGTGGAAGTACTAAACTTTCCTATAGAAGAAAAAAATGTTGGAAATACAATCGTCCTAATAATTGTAAGTATTAAGGAGGAATCTACAACAATTCTTAGGGATATAATACTAGACGGAAATAATACTGAAGAAACTGAGACACAGATATAAAAAAAACATTACATATTTTTTAATGGCTCCTTACCAGTGTTTTGAAACGAAGAAAAAGAAGATGATGATGATAAAAATTGTATTTCATCATCTCTTATTGGTGAAACTATCACACGCTGATTGTCGCCCTATTGAAAATTCCTGTATGGGTTCCTTTATAGGATCCTATTATATGGATCTTTAAAGGGAACTGTACATATTCCTATTAAGTTTCCCATATAGCTTCTCACGTGTGTGTCATTAAAGGAAAGGTGACAGGGATCCTATGTAGGTTTCTGTGTAGTTTCCTGATCATACAGAAAATTGGTACGTATACATATTGAAAGACGGTTCCCATGTAGGATCCTTTACCTTTTATTTCCTATAAAGGTTCCTATGCTCCAGACTAAATTACTCAGCAGGGAAAACTGTACAAGATCCTCTGCATGTATCCCAATTAAATGTATAGTTTCCTGTGTAGGAAACTTTGCAGGGTCCTATAAATTTTTAGAAATTAAAATTATTCCTATACAGGTTCATGTATATCCCTACTGAAAATTCCTATATGGTTTCCTTCATAGGATCCTATTATAGGAATTTTTAAAGGAATAACCTGCACATATTCCTATGAGAGTTCCCATATAGTTTCTGATATGTGCCTCCTTCAAGGAATGAGACAAGGATGCTATGTAGGATCCTGCGAAGTTTAATAAATGGAAATTATTCATATATAGTTTCTTGTATAGG
>UCOH01010476.1:0-27665 GCA_900474275.1 Synergus japonicus
CCGGAACCGTGTCCAGAGTAAGATCCAGAACCAAGTCCAGAGTAAGATCCAGAACCAAGTCCAGAATATGATCCAGAATAGGAGTTGGCATAGGCACTAGCTGCGGCTGATGAGAGTCCAGATCCAATATTCAAAGAGGGGGCGGCGTAGCCCACATTCACTGGAACTGGGACATGTCGGATCACTTCAACGGGAACAGGAACAGGTTCGCGCACTGCAATTGGAACTGGATGTGGAACTCTAACTGCAACTGGTTGAGGAACTGGAACTGGGTAAGGACGATCAACTTTGACAGGAACATGTCGAGTGACCTCTACTGGAACTGGATGAGGTACTTCAACCGGATATGGGCGATCGACGGTGACTGGATAAGGTTCTGGATAAGGTACTGCTCGAGTCACTTCAACTGGATAAGGCTGAGGAACTGGAACTGGTACTTGCACTTCTTTGTTAATTGTGACCCCAGTTATTCTCTCAGTTCTTCCTAATCCATAACCGGATAGACCAAGACCGGAACTTCCAAAACTGTGAGAAGGACCACCGAAACTATAACCGGAAGCATAACCCGAGCCCAGACTCAGACCAGAATTCAAGCTTGTGGCGTAGGAACCTAAACCCAAACCGCTGGCGTAACTAGCAGAGGATCCAGAATATTTTGAATATCCAGAGAATCCAGAGTAACCGAGTCCAGTCGCTCCAGCAAGACCTCGCTTCTCAGTTTTCTTTGAGCTAGACCCAAAGGCACTCGTAGCGAGCAAACAAATCTGAAAAAAGAAATCGAGGAATTAATATTCTTTCTGAAAGGAGAGCCAATAACGGAGACTGGTTCAGATATATGGACTAATATAGTTTATCTCTTTCATTCTCGCATCCTATTTAAATTTTTTATCGATTTTTACTTTTACTTTATATAATAATCAGTTTCAAACTTGACAATCCAAATGAAACATTTTGATATTTATTGGGCTAAATTCTATAGCGTTTCTTCTAGCATTCACTGTTTCAATCGATTATAAAATAAATTTCAAGTGCCTTAGTATAATTAACACATTATTCCGAAATCAATTAAGGGCATGTGATACTTTACAATAAGAGCAATTTAGTTTACCCAAAAATACATTCATAATAATAAATATTTATAGCGAATAAGAGTCAATAAATCTTTCTCTCATGTACACGAAGGTTTGTTGACTCTTATTAGCTTAAAATATTTATTATTATAAATTTATAATTCGGTAAACTAAATTGCTCTTATGGTAATGTATTACATGCCCTTAATGCTTGGTGTGTATACAACACAGAAGGAACAAAATATTCAATTACAGACAGATACCTCTGAGTCGAAATTTAACACCTTTATACTCTCTATTAAAATTAAAAATTATTATTATCGAAAGTTAGAAGCTTCACTAGAATTACTACTAATTCATTTAGTAAGCTAATCAATAAATCAATTAGTGTATTAATTCAGATCTATAGAGTATTTTCAGCATAACAAAAATAAACTTTAGAATGAATATTCGATTAGTAGATAAACAATGTTCTATAAATGTTGCTAACTGCTTTATTTAATGTTTTGAAGCTTATTGGAAGCTCTTTATACTTATAATATAGAATTGTATTTCTATACCAGAAGAATAATTGTCACATTCTTAGGGTGAATATTTAGCGTCTGTACGTTGTGTGCAAGCATGATTATAAATAGTCAGGCTTATTAATACTTACTAATAAGAAGGTCCTCATGATTCCTGCAGGAGCGTTAACTTACAAGTGTCATCATTTTAGCCACTCGGAGTTTTTATATATGATCTTGACGTACTTTCACTGTAAGGACAGCACACACCCAACTAGATTATTTTCTCCTGATTCTGTACCCAACCCATCCAATTCGCACCTGACGTAAATACGATCTGTCATGAGAAAGGAGATCAAATTTTAAGGAATAAAATTTCTTTACGGTCTTCATTTAGATACAATAGATATCGCCTGTCTGTGAAAGACAAGATCTGAATGCTATACAAAAATAATCGAATATAGCTGCGCTCTTGAATAAAATTAAAAACTTTCCCTGGAGTGTCAATTAAAAACGTGACTTCTCATATGGATCTTATTTTTTGCACTTCTTTCTAAAAAAATTTAATTCAGACGTCAAGGTTTTATTTCATAAGCATTTTTGAACAAAAGTAATCTGCTAATATTTTTTATTTAATGATGTAACGAGATTGTAAATTTTATTATACTATTAGAGATACACTGAAATTGATAAAAAAAAAAATTAGGACAACCTTCAGTATAAAACTTCAAGTACTAAAAGTATATCTGTAAATCTGCGAAACAACTATTCAGGTGAAAAGATGAAAAGCTTAGAATTGTATAAATGATGATAATTTTTTCGCTCATCGTCGTAACGTTAAGAAGATTTTTGATTAAAAAATTTAAACTGGTTTTCAATTGCAATATAGGACAATCCCCGTGGAAAAAGATATAAAAATATTTCGTAATACAATTTCGTAACCGACACATCGATATAAAAATGGCATGTGCATTACACCGAATACTGACGTAACTCTTCTCCTTGTCGAAAATTGTTTACGCATAAAGTAGAATATACATATATTGCCGCTGAGCACCCCGAGCTATAACGATCCAAACTGTGATAGATCTCAAATTGAATCTGCAGCACCTGGAAAAAATAAAACGTAACTGACAACTTCATTTATTTTGTATAGTAAAAGGTGCTTAATAGAATCATTATTTCAAAATTGACACTTTCTACAATTTCTTTTACCTTTGCAGCCAGTTCATGCAAACTAGATAATTAAAAATTCGATTAAAATTTGAAAGGACAGACATAAAGAGATATATTTGCATACAATTACTATTTCAATAGATAAATCTATATACCAAATGAATTTAATCAGATAAAAACAATTTGCGTGTTTATGAAGCTTTGCCAATAATAAAATAAAAGTGAATTTACGGTGACAGTTAAAACGTATTTATACAAAGTGCAGTCACTGTTATAAATAATATATCTCAATATCCGTAATATACGACTTAAAAATAAACATTGAGGAATGGATTTCAATTCATTTGATATATATAAACGGGGAAAAAAGAAAAGAATTTTTATATAGATCTACGGAAGTTTAAAGCATTGCATTTGAATTTATAGCATCATTTCGTACTTTACCACAGTCACCCATAATTTATATAATGCTTTCATAATCAATAGGACTCTATTTTATTGATTCTTTTGATAGGTTCTATTCTGGAAATAAATCTTACGAATATTATCAAAATCATACTTTTCCCAAATCATTTTGCTAATTTTGTGAAAGCATCTTGCCTAACTTTCCTAGATTTCAGTAATATTAAAATCTGGTTATTACATTGGCTTCGCTTCAGACTCAAAATTTATATAATTTTAAAATTCGAGATTTATAAACAAAAGAGATTTTTATATTGCAGAGATAAACAAAGTTTACATTAGACGTTTATCATTTATTCAGTGAAAAATTGCCACGATATCGGGGAAATCGAACTTCACACAAAGTGTGAACGTTATTCAGATTTACGAACGTCATATTTCGATATGGCTCAGTTGTAGATATTGTTCTCCGATAAACAACAGACCATGTTGATGACCGATGTAAACGATAACGCATCAATCAGTGTCGGTAACGATGGTTATCGATAGCACTAAGTTCACAAGTCTCAAAGCACCTTCATTAGGGTGATATGTCCACGATACTTTGATATACGACAAATTACTTGTCGTTAACGAGATTAATGATGTAATAAAGTCACTTCCGATTGATTTAAATTAATTGAGCTGAATGTCGAGTAAAAATCTTTATTTCTGATATGGTTGCAAAAACTACTTTACTTTCTCCCGATTAGAGTAGCATCTGTAGAATGTTATATGTTTCATATTATGCGTAAAAATTTGCATACATGTGCGGTTCTTTCCTAATACTTAGAGAAAATGCTTTGTCATTGAATTTGTACAATGAAAATGAATCGAATAAATCAAGTGAAGCTTAAATAATACCTTCGAAAATTTTAATAGAAAGCATCATTGCTCAATAAGTTACGAGTTTGTGGATTAACATAAGAGTAATTTATTGTGGCCTACTTTCAAACCCGAGAGAGTTTACATATTGTTTTTAGTGTGTAACTCATTACTGAGGTTCCCTTAAATTGAAGCTAAAAATAAACATTTGTTTTTTTCTGTGCGGTTCATTGAACTAAAAAAGCCAAAGAGAAGGTATAATTAATTTTGATTAATATTTAAATTAATACTTAAATATACCGAGATGTTTTATATAAAACGTGTTTCGACTTGTTCTTCTCATTGCTTTCGGTTTGTTGTATCTATTCTAAAAAGATGATTGAGTCGAAGTCGAAATATCGTAACGCCTATTCCGCACTCCTGATTTGTCGTGTGAGTATCGATAATGATTTTCGAGAATCGATACTTGCCGAATCGTAAATTACACACGTGAATTTAATTTGAAATTTTGAATTTGGTTTCGTTAATAATCATTTTTTCACGAGTCTAAACTCGAAATACATTGAAAATCTAGGAATTTAAAGGGAAATTTTTGAAATTTTTAAAGATTTCATGGGAGATAAAGAGATTTTAAATGTTATCGTGGAATTTGAAGGAATTTCAAGAAGTTCCTGGGAATTTTTAGAAGTTTTTACAACTTTGATCAGATTTTAATCAGACTTCAAGGTACTTTTATGTCTTTTAAAATATGTATCTGGGATTTAAATAAGGAATTTAAAACTTTATAGGGAATTTTATTCAGGAATTTCACAAGCTTTTTGTGATTTTTAAAAGATTTTGTAGAATTTACAAAGATTTCGAAGGTTTTCGTCAAATTTGAAGGGCTTTCAAGAAATTTTTCGATTTTTAAAAGATGTTGTGGAATTTTTATTGGTTTGATGGAGTTTTCTGAGATTTCAAATAATTTACATAAAAGTATTTCCAGACATTTTTCTGATTTTTAAAACATTTTGTGAAATTTTAAAGGATTTCATGGCATTTGATAAAATTTCTACTGATTTTAAGGGATTCTAAATGTGAAGGAATTTCAAGAGGTTTCTAGGCAGTTTTAGAGATTTTCACTAATTTTAACATGAATTTCAAGAGATTAATGATTTTGAAGGTTGTATGTGCATTTTTATCGACTTTTAAGTAATTCGTACCAAATTCAAGAGATTTTTAGTATATTAAAACGATTTTGTAAAATTGTATGGGATTTTAGGATATTTCGTGAAATTTTAAGTAATTTTAAAAGTTTTGTAAGAGTTTTATGAGGTTTTAAGGAATTGGAAATATTATCCTGAAATTTTAAGGAATTTTATGAGATTTCTAATAATATGTTAATTGATTTCGAAAGATTTTTCTGATATTTAAAACATTTTGTAAAATTTTAAAGGATTTCATGGAATTTGATAAGATTTCTATGTACTATTTTTAAGGGATATAAAATTGGCATGGAATGCCAAAAGGTTTCTAGGAATTTTAAGAGATTTTCGTGAATTTTAAGCGATTTTGCAAGTTTTCAAAGGTTTCTTGCAATTTTTAGAGATTTTTACAAAGTTTATCATGAATTGTAATAGATTAGAGAAATAAAATATAATAAATTATAGAGTATTGAAAAAGAATGTAAATTCTTCGTTCGTTTTTGTTTATATAAATAATCGGCCTTTTCAAGACTAGGACAGTCTTGAATGTTCTCCATTTACTTTGTTATGCCACATTGCTCCTTTATCTATTATCTAATCGACGCCGTTCATCGAGTCATTAGATTTTCTGTCCTTTTCTCTCCAGTTTGAATAGACATTTGTGCTTTTCACTTTGGGATTCGAAATGAAAGTCCATTACCACCAAACAGCAATTTGATAAAATAAATGTCTTCTGTTCAGTGTGCCAATTGTGCGGTATGTATTATTTCGATTCACAATGGAAGGATACATTCAATTCCTATCGCACTTGGCGAAATTCGCGGAAAGTGGTTCGATATCGATTGTAATAAATATAATAAACCAGGAAGAGGGATTGCTGATCTTTCATTGCCTCACAGGCTTCCGTTGATCTATGAATCTTTTTTTTGAATTATAGTTGGAAACTGACAAAAAGTCCAGCTGACGTTTATGCGATAATGAATCACAGTCTAGTCTTCCTATTTATTTAATAATATATCTCATTCTTCTCAGCAGTCAACTGAAATTTTCTTTATTCTGTGCGTCTACTCGGAATTTTCAGGATAATAGAGATTTAAAAAAGAGATGTTTTTCTGGGTCATGAATCCTATATTTCTCTTCGTTAATTTATTGATAAATTCAGATTAATACATTTTTCAGATACGTTAATAAACTTTTAATTTCTTACTGGATTCGTACAATTTTCGTTTAACGAAAATGTATTACGAGGAGCAAATTTCATCAGACTGTACAGCGCACACACTTGATAAATGAATATGTATGTTTGAGAGCACGTTATATAATACTGCGCATCATTGTAATCTTGCTGTGAGCCTGTGAGTAATATCAGGTTTGATAGTGCTCATAACTTTCTGCATGAAACGTGTCCACCAGTATATACATATACGATTATTTCGGAAATGCAATTATTAGACTATTCCTTTGATGTACTGAATTCTATATTATCCACTTTGAAATTTTAATACAAAGTCCAAGCAAACCCTAATTCCTTTTCAGGTTTTATGTTTCTGCTTAGCTTTAGTTCCTAATTTGACTTTAAAATTACTTGAAATATTCTGAAATTCATTTATAAACTTTGAAACTTTTTAACTCCCGTTAAATTTTTATACATATCTCGTTTAAATAACTCTTTTAGAGTGCAAAGGGGAATTGGGGAATGTTATACGAATAAAAAAGCGTTTACTGTTCCAAAATTGAAAATTTTGTGTAGTGAAGTCGCATACGAAGTTCCTCTGTTGTTTATTGAAAAGCTTTAACCTCAGCCAATTTCCAGCGCGTGAGCAAAACTCTTCGTGTCAAAATCGCGTTAATACATTAAACCTTAAATTATGCCACGTGCTTTTTCGGGCTCCAAATTCCGGAATTTAAAGTTATCATTTTCTGCTGTAGTGATTCTCTGTTATGTGAAAACATGAAATAAGAATGTTGTCACTTGTGAGAATTCCTAGCAGTACAGGATCAAGTTCTTTGTCCTTAAAACGCTTGTTTTCCAAAGCATCGTGTTTTGAATCTGATGCCGATTATGAGACTTCTAGTGAAGGTCACTTGCATCCTGGACCGGAAACTCGTCCGTCTCTATGCAGGACACGCGAATCCGGTGCAGTGGTTAACGACGATATATCCATTATGACGGAAGTTTCTACGGAACTTAGGTTAGAGGTAGTCGGAAATACCAAGAACAACGAGAATAGTGGAAAAGCAGAGGAGACTGTTGAACCGGAAGTTGAAATTAAACTTCATCCCATTTCAGAAACGGATCAATTAGTTTCATTGGTTTTGGAACCAATATTCTCTTCTGAAATTAAGGATAGTTGCGAGTTATTTCTTTCGGATTCTCGTCAAAATTTACAGTCTGTGGAAACTAAATCTAATTTAGTTTTGACAACAGGACATAATTCATCAACAGATCTTCAAAGTGTTTACAGGGAGAAAAGGTCCTGCTCAGGTACCTTGTCTCACTCAATTGAAGCAGATTCTGTTTGCAAATTCGAGCAAAATAGATTCGAATTTGTTGAACAAGATGAAAGACCTAAAATTGGAGATAAAAATATGGATCTTCTTGAAAATATTGAAACCCCGATTGCTATAGGTAAATGAGAGGTCCGTACTCGTAGATAATAATTGATAAATTTTATTAAATTCATTCATTTTTCTAAAAGATAAAGTATAAGGTCTTTTTAAGAATTTTAAAATAGAGCCAGTATCCCAGTAAATCTTAATGAAGAATAAATATTTTATATTTTTCCAGAGTCTAATCCTGATTCACCACCTAATTTAATTCAGTTGAAACATGAGAAACTAAATGGCAGTTATGATTTAAAAAAAAAATTGATAAAGAAGTCGCAAATTATGTCCCAGATTGACAACGGTTTTGCACCATTACGAGACGAAATGAATAAAATTTTCAATCAAGTGCGAGACTTAAAAAAAATGGCTTTCAACTTTGATAACAACTATAATGATGTATTAGGAATTTCAAATACAGTTCGCTCAACTTCATTCTTACCATCACTTCATAATACTTTCTCTGCAGAATATGAATTAGATAGGGATTTCTATCGCAATAGAAACAATAACATTTCCAAAACTTGCCGACCTTCTCAAGAAAGACTTTGGTTCAACGAACATTTGTCTCCTCATTCCATTAGATGTGAAAATTATCCTTGTTTTCACAAAAAAATTTCACCAAAGGATTTTAAAAGCTGCCCTCATGATTACTTAAATAACAGGGTAATTACTCTAGAAAATCCCCATCTTCAGGAATCCTTTGTTTCGAACAGTTTATGTAATTTTCATGGGCATCGAGTTCCTCGTGTTGCAGACAATTCACGACACATTAGCTTAAGCGATTTCCCTGTAGTGCATCAGAATTTGCATTCCTTTCATGCAAATGTCCTGCCAGTGAATTTGGAAAATTTGCATCAGCACTGCAGAAGCACAATACCCACTTCTTTGGAAACTTCAGATTACAAAATACATACGGCAAGTAAGACAGTTTCGATTCGAAGTAGTCACTGTGTTGCCGATGCCGGAAAGCAAGCAAGGATCTGTCACTCTGGCCACCAAAATTTCGAAAGTAGAAAAGAATCACAAGAAAATGTTTCAAAGGCTGAAAAGAGAAGTAAAAAGCCAAACTCAAGGGAATCACCGAGGAATCGACCGAAACACTTCTCTAGACGTCGACGCTGTAAACGACATTGTCCCAATTTGCATCGTCAGGTAGACCACAAAGTGTCGTCTGCAGATAATTCAATGAATGAATGCACTCCTTCAAAACTAATAAATATCTCAATGGACTTGGAAAATCTACCATTGTCGAAGAATTGTGATACAAGCAAGGAAACCTTATCTCGCCTTGGAGGGCTTTCGCAATTAATTACAGAGCTCACTCTCATTACGAAAGAATTCGTGCATACTGAAAAATCCGGTAAGCAGCTGAAATCAGATCGGGAATTCGTAGAAGTTTCAAGTTCCCATTCCGGAAACACTATTAAGTCGGAAATAAAAATAAAGCCCAGTGTTGAAAAAGTAGTAGCAACCGAATCATTTCAGCAACAAACATCAACATCTGATCTTGTTCGGAAGAAGAGCTCTTCTATTCTCAGTTATTGTAGTCATATTAGCAGACCTCACACAGGATATGAAGGACGACCCTTTCAAGTCCTTGTGCACAACTACCACGACAAAGCCTGCAATACAGAACATATCGATCAAGAAGAATATCGCAAGAAAGGTCTAATAAATCAGGAAACCAGTAGATTAGAGAAACCTACATTAAATACAATGAAAGATATTATGAAGGATTCTCTGACTGAAATATTAAAGATCGGAGTATCTGAGAAAAGTAGTCGAAAATCAATTTCCAATCAGCATTTAAAGATGAGCATTCCCAAGACGCATGAGAGAATCACAATTGTACCGATAATTTTTAGTTCGAATGTGCCTGAATCTCAAAATGAAAACTTTGATTTTACAAGTTCTCAGAGAGGCGGAAATAATGATAAAAAAAGAATACCACTGAATCCTGATAGTGAAGGCAGATCATCTGCAACAGACAGCGATTTTTCATTGCCTACGCAAGCAGAATCTTTAGCAACGGTGATAACACATTTGGCACAAAAATGCGCTTTCATCAGAGACAGCAGAAGCAGTATCAATAATGGAATGATTTTGAATAGTGAAAGCAGTTCGTATTCCCTTTCAAAGTCCTTGGGCTCACCAACTAAGATTGAAAGAAGTACAAAAGCCAGTAATGAGTCAAAGACGATGGAAACGTCTTCCAGAAGTTCAATGAGTTATCAAACCTCTCTAAATCCTGTTCGAAATTCTGTTTCTGTCAGGAGGATTCGAGGGATTAGAACTTCTCCCGAGGATTTTATGTACGAGTGATCGTTTCGCTTCCGAACTTTGTTTGATACCTTTTTTCTCATTTGGCATGATGAGCCAATTGGACTTGGAATAAAAGTATTTCTTATACTTAGAAACAGTTTTTATTTCACTTAGGAGTGTTTAATCTTACATATATCTTATACTAAATCTCTTACAAATCTTATACTAAATCTATTCGTTTGTTCGCCCTGTAAAACTTTGATTAGTCTAATTCTCTGATTTAAAAACACTATTCAGAAGCTTCATAAGAACGAATGAACGCAAAATTGAAAAATCTTCCTAAATCAAATTTCGAATTTGCGGAGGTCATCGAAATTTGATGGAGAAAGCTAGCAGAATTAGAACAAAAGTTAACTGAAGGTACTCTCGAGTTCGTTCTCTACAGTAAAAGGTTTCTCCCATTTCAACGGACATCAGAATAATGAAAAGTGCTGCGAGCTGAAAAGGTTTCCTTAAATATAGTACATACTTCAAAAATTGACCTCTTTCATCGAGTTCTAAAAAGAATTTCGTTATATCTGTTATGTTAGTCACGTAAACGCGAATACAACATGGCAAGTGGTCATGAAGATAAGAGAGAGAAGATGCAAATGCATCAAACCTGTTTGATGGAAAAATATGACATAAGACTATAATATCCTTCTAATCGCCAAATCGACAGACAGTAAAGCTGTTCAATTTTAGTGGATAATATATAGATGACTTTTATATATGTTGAGGAGCTATTTACATATAAATGAACTGAAAATTAGAGTTTCCATAAAGAGGAATAATTAATTTAGTACGTGTATAAATGTATATACGTTTTCTGTGTGATACCAAGCGAAACGTATAATTTTCTCAAGAGATATGATTAATGTGTAGTAGGTGGCTTTCAAACCAGTTATTTACAAAGTACAACTGACCTAATAGAATGTGACGATCGTGTCACCTGCAAAACTTTAAGCAAACTAGCAGACCAACACGTGTGCTACGCGCACGATTATTTATTTAATTTCTTACAACTTCAAGTCATGAAAAAGTCAAATGTAGAAAATCTTAAAAAATTTGTGAAATCCTTTAAAAACCTTTTAAAATCCGTTCAAATTACTTTTAAAAATCAAAATTTTTTTTAATTCTCACAAGATTAAAAAAATTCTTTAATATTCCACAAGGAACTTTAAAATTATATTATACCTTAATTTAAATATTATACATAACTCTTGTAATCCTTTTAAATTTTAAGGAATTCCAAATGTTTTAAAATTTTGAGGAATTTTAAGAGATTTCTAAGAATTTTAAAAGATTTCAACGCAAATTTAAGCGATTTCTAAAATTTTCTAAATTTTTCTAAATTTTTCTGAAATTTTGAGGTATTGCAAAAGGTTTGAATGAATTTTAAAGGGTTTTCAGGAATTTTAAATGAGGTTCTAGAATTTCGAGGAATTTTCAGATATTTTAAGAGATTTATAAGAATTGCGAGGGATTTTATGGGATTTGACGACTTTCAAGTGATTTTTACGAAATTCATAAGTTGTTTAGAATTTTAAAAAATATTTAGTGAAATTTTAAAGAAATTCATGAAATTTAAAAATATTTAAAAAAATTTTTTGATATTTTAAGGAAATCTAAATGTTTTAAAATTTCGAGGAATTTTAAGAGGTTTCTAAGAATTTTAAAAGATTTAAACGAATTTAAGCAATTTTTAAAATTTTCTACAGTTTTATAAATTTTCGTGAAATTTTAAGGGATTTCAAAAGGTTTGTATGAATTTTAAGAGGTTTTTAGGAATTTTAAATGAGGTTCTGGAATTTCAAGAAATTTATTGATATTTTAACAAATCCCCTTAAAATCCTTTCAAATTCCATGAAAAGCTTTTCAATCATTTATAATTAATTACTTTTAAAAATCAAAATTTTTTCAAATTCTTACAAGCTTTTTAAAATTCTTTAAAATTCCACAAGGAACCTTAAAATTCCACTAAATCTTTTAAATATTATACCTCTTAAAATCTTTTTAAATTACTGAAAATTCTTACAAGACTTTTAAAATCCTTTAAAATGTAACGAAACATTTTTAAATCTCTTAAAATATATAAAAATCTTTTAAAATTTTTCAAAACTATTTAAAATTCCCTAAAATTCCACAAAAAAATTATTTTTATCGTTTCTTTGAATTTTTAAGGGATTTCAAGATGTGTTTGGGAGTTTTAAGAAATTTGAACGTATTTCGAAGGTTTTCCTGACATTTTTTTGCACCATTAGTTTGTTTTTCTTCTTTCAACTTCAAGTCATTCAGAAACCAATCAGGTTTGCAACAACAATGTATGCGAGATTTTCGAGATATATCATGACAATACTTTTTTAAGATAGGATTATGTAGATGTGAAAGAGAATTATGTTGCAGAATCTCTATAAACGAAATTTCGGAAAAATTTTTACTTTTCGGAATATTGTAGCAATTCTATAGGGAAATATATGATGAACCTTAATAAAACTGCTTCGTTCTGAAAATAGTTTTCTGGTATTTATGAAAATAGGAAGTATAACAGAGGTTGTTTGTTGATATTATGCAGTGTAAAATTTTGGAAGAAGAATTTTGGCAGCGGTGAATCATTATTAACTATTACACGACCTCGTGTGAGTGAAATGGACCGGAGCTGAATTTTTTTCGTGCTCTGGAGATGAATTGAAAAAATAATATTCACGACGAAATGTAGTTCATTATTGAATCTGAAACGACTAAATTATTCCAAAATGCATTTCCTTTCTCGTCATCCATTTCTATTCTTGCTCCACATTCTCGAGAGTTAAGGTATCGCTGAAACTTTAAGCATTAAATCTTCAAGGAATTCTCGTTAGTTATCTATCCAAGAAGCTCATTATATTTGGAGTATGAAGGATTTAAAGAGAGATAATTCACTTAAATTGACAGTAAATCCAGATATTTATCATGTTCCAGAATTGTTAAATCCTTGAATTTTCTCTAATTTTACAAATACATACTTTTAAACGAAATACAATTTTTTAGTTGTAAGAATCATTCTTGAATGCAAATAAAAACAACCTGTCCAGTGTTAACTTGTAAATTCAATTGATGCTTGACACTTTAAACTCTGTGGTCGATGGACATTTCGTTGGCAGCATTCCATGTGGCATGTTCGAACTGCAGCAATAGCTCGTGCCATATTTACAGTTTCAAACTATGAATTAAGTTGTTGCTTTCTCATGGTTCTATAAATTTGACATTTACACAGTGTAAACATTTGCTACAAAGAATAAGTTTTGCATGCAAAACAGTTAGTGAAATTTTCCGGTAATAGGACTATCAACAATGCAATTGAAACTTAATATTATTACATGTTACGACTCACTTGAATAAATTTACTATTTCACAAATAAATTTCAATATTCTGTATCTCACCTAAAATTTGCATTCATCAAAGAATGCGTTTTTTGAAATAGCAGCCAAGTTTTGTAACTTTCGTCCATTTAAATATTATGTTTTCGTATGCTTATTTTTAAATAGTATTTGTGCAAATAGATTATTTCGAAACAAACTGATGGTAATGTGATAATGTTAATTGCATTTATATTTACAATGATAGAATTGTCGTCCAGAGCGGAAATGTTCGCGTTTGAAAAACTGGGTTGCGATATGTCGATCCGGTTACAAGTCAAATGAAAATTTCCAAGATAAGCTATTTTCTTCGTTGTTTCTAAATTGGTTATGAATTTGTGCTAAACAGTTAAGTTCAGTAGTGATTAAAAGTTTTGATAAAAAAAATTTACGCGCTGCAGAATGAAAGTATTGTCGACGTTATTTGTATTCGAAAAATAGGGCATATTTTTATTCAAAATCCAATTCTAAAGCGCTTTTATTCATTCTAGTGGTTCCTAAAAATAGACAACGTGCGCGATTTTATTTCGAAATTCCAGTCAGACGCGGAAACGATTCGCTAAATATCATCCTGTATATAGCACCAACGAGGTGTGCATCACGATCTTGCGAAATTTAAGTTAGGATTCAGAATAGGAGTGCTAATAAATACTACGCGTAGTCTATGAAAAACAGTTGACCTCCCAATTTCCAAAATTGCGAGAGTAACAAGCTGCCAGCGAAACGAATAGCTGAAACTGGGCCGTTCTGACGTACATAGTGTACTCACTATTTCACAGGTAGATATGTCAGAATTTGGCAAAACGCGCAGGAAGACGTTATGGCAGTCATGATTAAGTATCACTTGAAATTAATGAGAAAGGATTATCCAATTGACCTGATTTAGAGTCGAATCATCAAAATATCATCGACGAAACAAATTTTCATTAACTTCTCGTTAATTAGGCTAAACTTTCTCAAAGTGTCAAGACAAATAATTTATTGCTTCGCAAATTATAGTGCTTTCTAGAACTTGTTATATTATTATCCAATATATGTCGCGAAATCTTTGGGTACTTCGTAACATACTCAATATATATTTACTCAAGTCAATAAATAATATTTTTGCATAAAGTATGAAGTTAAAAAATCAAATGCGTTTAATTTTTTATAGAAGTGGGAAAAGTATATAGTTACTGAAGTTTTATGTCACACAGACGTCATATGACAAGGAGAATGTTAATATTTATTCCTAGTTCGCTAATTTTTACTCGTTATGCAAATTCTTTAAAACTACCTTCCGTATAAATTAACAAAGTCCGCTGCGAAGTCTTTGCGAGGTACATGGAAGTACAAGTGCGAAAAATACACATTGTACACAAAAAGAATGCGCGTACAATATTGCGCAACGAGATACGATGTATATAATGAAACGACATATATAATGAAACGACAATGTACGTCGCCTAATTTTATCGGCGTGCCAGCAATTAATAACGTGGCAGCAGCACTTCGTCGAAGTGATAATTTTGCTTCCGCTCAAACTGATTTCATTTTCCTCGATATGAAGAAAACACAGTAAATCATGGACTATAATTTTTATGAACGAGTGCAGTTGTTGAAGACCACGATTTTCGGTAAGAAAATTCTGCAACTCGTTTTAGTTACACTTGGAATTTTAAAAAAGTTACAGATTTCACAATAAGTTCCCTTAAAAGTTTTTAAAAAGCGACCTCCTCTAGCTAATTTTTTTAATTTTTAAAATTAAATCAACCCAATGCTAATTTGAATATATACTTGTGTGATGAATGTTGCCAAAGGAATGTTTTATTACGTCATTGCGGTGCGCCTTATTATGTTTTCATTTATAAGCACTGGATTTCCTGCACGTATATAATGAGCACTTATCGATAGGAGATTATAATTTTGAATTTAACAAATGCAATTGTTAAATGTAATAATAAAGTGTAATAATATTCGAAAATATTCATTTTAATTTTAATTTTATATTTACATTGAAAAAAAGGTTTGGTTCGGACAAGAAAATAATTTTGTTGATATTTGTGCAACAAAATTTTTTTGTTTGTTCAACCAAATTATTGTTGGGTCAAGAAAACGTTTTGTTAACCCAACAAATCGTTTTGCTGTACTAACAAAAATTTATTTCAGCCAACAAAACATATTTTGTTGCACAAAATATTATTTTGAGTGTATATTTATATCTGAGAACATTTTCTTCTACTGATTTGTTTTAACTTCATTTAATTTGAATTTCCATCAATAATATGAAATAATAGGTCAGGAATACATATTCTACGAATATAGAAAAAAAATGAGATCCCTCTTTTATTTTTATAGATCATATTGATTTTGAAGCACTCATTAATATATATGTTTTTCTGCATTCTTACTGCTTTTTTTCAAATGTATAATCGAACTCGAACTTGACCTACATTTTATAAAAAAGTCAACCTTTCTGCAAATCGATGGTGAAAGCCTACATCCTATACATTTCAGTGCCTGGGTCAAGTTGTGAGGATTTGTAAATTTGGAATATTTGGTTTGGTCACCAAATAATGGGGCGTGCAGATCTAATTGGAAAAATGTTATGTGCTATATATATTTATATCATGTTCCATTAATTACAACGTCATCCTGGTCCACCTAAATCAAGACCATACAAAAATATTAAAGTCGATGAAGTACCTTTTAGATTTATTATAATATCATTCTAAAGATGTAATTTCGCCTAAATTCGGCTTAGTTTTTTTTTACATCAAGGGGCTAACAAATTATTTCTTTTCCATTTACTTCCACGAGTGTGACCTAGTCAATGCACTTCTGCAGCAATGTATTCGGCTTATCGGTTGGCTATAACGATAAGACTTGCAGTCATAAAATGACGCAGACTCATTCTCTTGCTCGTGTTCGACTAAACAGAATGTGGTCTCGTAGGTCGTGTAAGTTTCACCATCTGAAGCTTTCTTTTTGCCTCAAGTAAATCCATTTGTTTCTGATCAAATAAACGTACATATAGAGAGATTTTTCCTATTTTCAGTGAATGCTGAATGTTGAATGCTGAATACTGAATACTGAATGCTGACCTGTGAATGCATTTTCTCAATTTTTCTATATACGCCATAAACATAATTCGAGACACAGTAAAAAAATGCAATTATGGTACAAAACATAGTAAATATCAAATTATGTTAATTCTATTAGCAATAGTACCGCTTGGCTTGAGTGACCATTGACCTGTTTCCTGCCAGCATCTGGACTATCTGGAACCTTACTTTATTTATCTGGACTTACTTTATTTTTCTTCTGATAAGCAACTTTTCACGAAATTCTATGTTGTTAGTTTTCGCGAGCCATAAATCCTGAAAATATTTAAATGCTTTTCGTATTTATGGTTGGTGACTAATAAGTTATTAAAATTATATAATTGGGGAATTTATGTGACCTTAATATTATTTTCTATTTTCAATTCAGTTTAAGAAATATCCGAGCATATTTTAGATATTTTAAGAGAAGAGCCATTTTTCTAATTGACGAAAACACGTTTCAGATGTCGCTGCCGCTTAGTCTGATGACGTCTGAAATATTTCAAAGTCATTTAGATTGACAAGCTTTACGACTTTTAAGCTATTTTTCAAGTTAATATTTTTAAATAATCTTAACAAAGTTCCAAAGCTTCTAATTTCGCATCTCTCGATTCATATATATGGAATAACCGACATGTCACTACATAATCTCCTATCTTAAAAAAGTATTGTCACGATATATCTCGAAAATCTCGCATACATTGTTTTTGCAAACCTGATTGGTTTTTGAATGACTTGAAGTTGAAAGAAGAAAAACAAACTAATGGTGCAAAAAAATGTCAGGAAAACCTTCGAAATACGTTCAAATTTCTTAAAACTCCCAAAAACATCTTGAAATCCCTTAAATATCCACAAAAACGATTAAAATAATTTTTTTGTGCAATTTTAGAGAATTTTGAAAAGTTTTGAAAAATTTTTATATATTTTAAGGAATTTTAAAGTTTTTCGTTACATTATAAAGGATTTTAAAAGTCTTGTAAGAATTTTCAGTAATTTTAAAAGATTTTAAGAGGTATAATATTTAAAAGATTTAGTGGAATTTTAAAGAATTTTAATAAAAAAATGTTGATTTTTAAAAGTAATTTTAAAGGATTTAAAAGCTTTTCATGAAATTTTAAAGGATTTTAAGAGGATCTGTTATAAAATGCTTAAATTCCTCGAAATTCCAGAACCTCATTTAAAATTCCTAAAACCCCTTAAAATTCATACAAACCTTTTGAAATGCCTTAAAATTTCATGAAAAATTAGAAAAATTTTAGAAATCGCTTAAATTCGTTTAAATCTTTTAAAATTCTTAGAAATCTCTTAAAATTCCTTAAAATATTAAAACATTTGGAATTCCTTAAAATTTAAAGGGATTACAAGAGATATATATAATATTTAAAAGATTTAGTGGAATTTTAAAGAATTTTAAAAAGCTTCTAAGAATTGCAAGTGATTACAAGAAATTTGTATAATATTTAAAAGATTTAGTTTAATTTTAAAAGGATTTCATGAAATTTTAAGGAATTTTAAAGTTCCTCGTGGAATTTTAAAAGATTTCACAAATTTTTTAAGATTTTCTACATTTGATTTTTTAATGACGTGAATTTGTAAGAAATTAAATAAATAATCATTGGTCTGCTAGTTTAATATAAATATGAAAAAAATTAGAAATATATAACTCCTGAAACCTTGATAAAACCCTTAAGATTTCTGAAAAATATTCCTCTACAATTGATTTTCATTAATTTTTAACAGCGTTATTCACTGATTTATTAGAGCTTAGTTTTTATTTTTCGTCATAAATAAGCTTTTATTTTGCGGAAAGAGGTTGAATTCTTTTATAAACCTGAGTTATTTAATTAAAGCAAAGGAATAGAATAGTATATAATATAATTAGAATTTCCTGTTTAGACGTCCTTCAAGTTAGTAAACTTGATATTATTTATTAATCTGCATTTTAATATTCCCTAATTACATCTGATTGTTCGATCTCGTCACTTTTATTGCGATCTCTGTTGATCTGACCTTTTCTCAGTCCATGGAAAATCCTGTCGATCCATGTTATTAAACAGTGGCTTGCACGAAGTTTCTACCTTATCCTTTAGTTCGTATTTAACTCTCACTTGAAGAGGTCGTCGGAAAGCCAAAATCAATTTTATTCCATTCCCCATTTGTGTGAAAAATGTGAAAACTGGTGAGTGAAAAATGATGAGTGATAAGTGATTTATGTTTAAAAGTTTATTATATGAGTGATTTGTGCAACATAATTAACTCGAAGGTCGAGGACTCGGATCAATATTATAAAGGTACATTAAAAATAAAAATATAAAATATAAACTCCCATAAAAAGAATGTTTCACCCCAAAATCTGATTTTCGACTTTTTCATTTATACTACACTGAGAAAAATGGATTGTAAACGGTAATGAAAAATATGTTACTAGGTATAATCTTGGACTATTAACTATGGGACAGCAATCTAGATTATGAAAACCATAAACTCTAGATGTTAAAAGAGAAGATATTATCAGATAATATCTTAGATTATAAATTGAATCGAATATAAATTTTAACATTTATAATCCAAGATGTTAAAATTTATAATGCAAGGTATTCAAATTTGTACCAACACTAAGATTTTAATCTACATTTTACACAATCTAAAGCAAAAAATATCACTTACCGCAATTCTGATAATAATAATTATAATATTTACTTCTCCTAAAATCGAATTCCAATGTACGAACTTGTTAATAATCAATTATCTATGAAAAGTCCGAGACAAAACGTTCAAATGTTTCAGAAAAGAGCATGACACTTTACGGGCGTTTATTATCTTCAGATGTTACGAATTAATTGCGGAAGATTATAAAAATCTAACATCTAGAGATTATGTTCAGTAATATCCTTATATATTAGATAAAACTTATAGATCATATACATTAACATATTTTGTTACCGAATACTATACCCTAGTTTTAACATCTAAGTTTTATGACCCATTTTTCCCAGTGTACAACTAAAATGTTTCCTTTCTTTGTTTTAGGTAAGTTCATCCAGTAAACAGTTTCGCAAAGGGTTCAGTGAGTAGCAGAAAATATTCTCAGACATAAATATGTGTATTTAATATTGTTATCATTTATTACATTATTTATGTACTATTTGAACTTAACGATTGACCGTAATTTCTTCCGGTTTCATTACACTAAGTTTAACTGAAGATCGCTATCAAACATACCCCCATGTCAATGTTTGATTGTGGTGGTTGATTATGGCTGATTTATTTGATCCGATTTGGTTTCTCACCCTCTGCCCGAATTTCTCTCATCCACCCTTTTTCGTTTTTTCTTTTTTATCTCTCGTACGCTTTCTTTGGTTCGCGCGCGCGCGCGTATAAAATCACACGTTGTCTGTCGTGAAGTTCCGTGAGGTTCCGGACTTATTCGCGGGACATCCCTCCCTCGCGAGACTTAGTGCGGAAAGCACGCTGAACGTCCGTTGCGTTCATTCAGTGTGTTCCAGTGTGATTTAACCTAAAACCGGTGCAACTACTTGCCGGGCACTGATAGGGTGCACCAAGGTGCGCTAATGTAGCGCAATTTCACACGTGCGTGACTGTGCGTTTGGAGTGTGAGGATGCTTGAGTGCACTCATGTCTTTTGCAAAAGATGCGATGTGGTTTGGCATAGGCAGACGGAAAACGAGGAAAACTTTCATAATTTTCCAAAGCTATGCTTAGCAGATGAAAATCCGTTTTTCGTCGCATTGCATCTATATAACACGAGTGCAGAGTGAATAAAATGTGCGTGTTTGTAAAAATTACATCGCTCGACATTCTAACTTTTTCTCCTCTACTCACCTTATTTTTTAAAAAGAAGACAGGTATTTATTCACTGAAATCTTCTTGAGTAGGGATCTCTTTTGCAAGTCAAAGATATCCTCATGTGGATTTAAGAGAATCTATATGCGAAAATCGTTTTCTCAATGCCTTTTCATCACTCAGAAAAATCTGAGACATTTTTAACTAAACTGTTTAGTGAATGACACGTTAGCTTGTAGAATAATTTTATTGAGCTATTTATCTATGCAAGAAAGTACACTTTGTTGAAAATTATATTAAAATCGGGTTTTCTGGGCAGGGGGTAAAAAGCTTTCACATAATTGAGTTAAGATTTATGGTAGCGAAGCTAATTTTCTGTACTTCTATCGATTCATATTTGAAAATGCTGAAAATGAGATTATTTTGTTTATTAACTAAAACCATAATACAGTTAAAGTATAAGCCGACAGTAAATATTGCGAGCAAATGGAACCTGTCACAACATTAAAGGTTCAATGTCTTGAAAAATAAATAAGATGAATCATTTTCTCTGGTTTTCGGATTATTCTGTCATGAACTGAATTTTTTAATTTTTAATATTTCGTACATTAAAAATGTGGTTTATACTGAAAAATATCAAGTTTCATATAGTTGACTATTTTTAGAATTCCGAGCAGCAAAGTGCTTTTTAAAAAAGGTATATTGGATATCTGCAGGTTATTGTTTTTGTGTTATATTTATGTTCTATCTGCGGAATAACTTACTGATCTTTAGTATGCTCACTGAAAAATGTATATTTCAATATGCAACCTAATGATAAAGGTTAACTCATCATTATCTATGTTGTTTGATAATCACAAAAAGCGTGATTGAATCATTATGAATTTTAAAAACATGTCATGAATTACTGAGAGTTAAAGCAATATTTTTTTAATAATAGGTACATATATTATTTTTGAAATAAACAAATAAACCAATACTTTGTCATTCAGGATGAGAATAGAAAAATGTCCATACTGTCGCGTGTCTTATTGCTATATTGATTGAATAATCATGCAAGTAAGTTCATCTTTTTTAATTGCAAAAACCCATTCGTTTGGCTATATCTGTTTTTGATTTACTAGTAAATAGTAAAACCGGTTTTTTGTCATGATTACGGTTCGAAAAGTTCAGTTGATGCAATAATTGATTCGGATAAACTTTTCTGCATCTTCTGGTATGTTAATGCAAACACTAATTAGATATTCCCAAGAAACTGTAAACTTTTTTTGTCCAAAACCACGTTCCTGGGTTTAAGTTGCAATCCAATGTTCGTATAATTTAAAGTCAAGCTAAGAAGATTTATTATTGACGTTTCCATCAGCACTTTGTGTCTATTATTATTTGAAATCGAAGGCTTCTCATTTTACTAGAAAAAAAAAAGCCATAAGTAACGTGCGTAGGTCTCACGTTGAAAGAAATACGTGAATTTTAAAGAAAAATATAGAATAGAGGATAATGATTTCTTCCGTTGGACACAAATTGTACTTCACGTCTCATAATTTATCTCAACTTGTAACTGTTCTCATGTTTTTATAAAAATCGAAAGCAGGTGTTTTGAAGTTAAAAAGTGAATCAATTAGAGGTTCCTCATATCAAGTAAGAACATATGTTTCTTTTTTGGAAGGATTCCAGATTAATGATCTGAGTTTCAGGTTTAAAAGTTCCACTTTCTGGATATGCTACTGTTTTACTCAACTCGTGTGTCTTTAATAAAGTTTTCAAGTTTTTCGCGAAGTTGCAAGGAAATGTAGTTTTGAAGTTCAAAATATATGACTACGTGAAATTAGTTTCAAGCATTAGCTTAAAAGACGCTCGTACAATGTCGAAGCTCTTTTTGCTTTACACTATTAATATTATCATTTTGTAAAGTAGAAAAGTAACTGTTGCATTTATTAAATACGTCAGAAAGAATTTACTTAGAAGTTGTCCAAATATTTGACTTGCTGATAACATTTTCGCCTTGTTTATAGGTGTTACCTTATCTCTTTTAATCCCGTAATGTCCACTCGTGCTTAGTTTGAACACAAGGCGCGCTAACTCTTTAGCCAAACTTCTGGTACTTATTTAATAACGATAGGCTGGAGTTACATCGATAATGCAACGCGCACATATCGCACGTGGAAAGATTAAATAGAGCCGGTCATTGCATTAAGATGTCTTTCGAACATGCTAATTTATGCAACTTCTCTGAAGCCAGTGAACGAACGAGGTTGAATTGAAGGCGAGTTGCATGCGTCGAATACACGCAATAACAACCTAGTATGTAGATAAGTCAATGGAGCTGTAACTAATTATCGAAAATCGGTGGCAATAAATATTCTTGCACCATCATATCACATTACGTTAGATTGATGATTGCGATTCGATTATAATGATCATATATTTTACTTATCGACACAATTCACAATTAATCTTTCAACAAAAATGGAGCAGCTTGTATGCTTTTGCCTAATTTCATTATTCTACACAAATTAATGCTGATAAATGCTATTTTTGTGTGACAATTAAAAGTGAAAAGTTGAAAGTTTAATGTTAAAAGTTAAAAGGTAAAAGTTAAAAAAAAATACGTGTCATTAACCGGCGCTCGCGTGGTTGTAACGTGTCGGTTTAAAACTCGTTTATCGCCTTGCATACACCTACAAATTCCAAGGTTGTTTGATAATATTGTTACAATGCTAAACATTGTTTTACTTAACTTTAAATCGAATAAATAAATACAACAATTTTAAAGTAGTATTTTTGTATATTCGTTATTTAAAATTTAGAGTAGGGATTTATATAGTTTAAATATAGACATCAAGTCTGGAATCAAATATACTATTTGTAATGACTTGGAGAGTAAGGAAAACCGGAATTAAATTTTATTTTCGTTTTTATCAATGTCAGCTCGACACGAAATGAATTATGTACTAGGTGAAAGATTTTACTCGCTAAGGGAATTTGTGGACACTGATGACGCGACTTCATCTTTCGTATTTCGGAATAAAACCTCGAAAAGCTTTTCTTGATTTTGTTTAATTGAGATTCTTGATGGATATTCAAATTTCACTGTAACATAAAACTATAAACTTTTCTGTAAAAGTGATGTTTCTTTTACATGTATTACTGAACATTTAATCCAATATAATTTTATGAGTTTATTTTAAAGGTGAACTCTGTTTGCGTTAGCGAAGGTCAATGCAATGTGGAAATGTGGCGATCATTAGTTGTTATCACGTGCTATCATAATCGGTCTGACGCTTCGGGTGAAAGAAATTAGAGCAAAGCATCATCTGGGTGTAAAATTTTTTTGTGGTCAGTTTTTGTAACCATGATGTCACTATTACATCGCGTCGGAGTAATGCTCGTTACTTTTAATCGCATCAGTTGTGTTGTATTTTTTAAGCATTAGTAACAGCTGTTTAGCATTAATGTCTACATTAAAAATTATTAGATTAAATTTATGAATTCTTTAAATTTATCTACATTGAGCTTCAATGTATTTTATATAAATATTCTTTTTTCGCTTGGCCGGCTTATAAGAAATGAAAACATATTCCTGCACGTGTATTTCTTTAGTTCTTATCTTCCTTAACACATCTTATTTTAACATTTATTCCTCTCGCTTTATGCTATTCTTTTCATCTTCTGACTGTAACAGAATTGAGGTGTTTTTTTTTGTGTAAGACCTATTCAAGTGATATTTTTAGTTTTTAAAGTTTCAAATGTTTACTTCCTTTATACCATTATAATAATGAGTGTAGGAAAAGTGAATAGTTTGAATTATTATGCGAGGCCATCAAATGAAACTGTAGGATAAAGATTCTCATAGTAGATCCGATAGCTGCTCGTAACATGGTCGTTAAATTTAAATTTAATTAAGTAGAAATTTCTAAACCTGCAGGTTGTACTCCAAAGGAAAGGAGGGGAAATTTAGAGCATCATTAAATGAGCCATTAAACTCGGAAATTACATTTGAAAAATAAAAGTAAAATTGCATGACAATATAAACAAGGGGGAAAAAATACCTTGTAAAGAATTTCGGATTAATGAATAATTTAGTTCAATGAATCTGATGAAAGCTCCGGTGAGCTAATTTATAAAATGGGGAGGAAATTCAGCTTTAATCAGACGCTACTACAAAAAGAAAGTGAGGCGGTAGAAAAGAAAAGAAACTTTAACCGTGAAAAAGTGATACAAAAAAATACGCTAATTCTGATGCACTGATTAAATCTTATGTTTTTAAGAAACACAAATTTCGAGTCGAAATTGTAACTGTCAATTGTGAATTTTCGGTACCAGTCTGTTGCCACATCTGATCAATCAAATCTATAATTAGTTGTAAAAGCATCCATTACTGGCAATTCTCGGTTTCGTATTTCGTGATACGGATCATATCAGTAGACACTTTAGCTTAAGTTAAAACCAATTGCATCCCTTTGATCCATGTATCTCCTGTGGTGTACGCAGCGTATAACGATACTGTAATATCAAAACTCAGAATCGATTGCCGGTCTCTATAAGTTACACTGAAGCTCAGTGTTATCGAGAAGTTCCAACGGGCATTCTGAAGTGGTATGCATAAGAGATAGGAAGGGGGATAAACTGCAAGATCTGATAGAGATTTTCTTCTCAATTTTTCCCGTAATTCAACGTTATCACATTGCATGTCATTTAAAAAATACAAACTGCAGAACATTTCTACTTTAATGCATTTATAAAATAGAAAGAAGAAACTAGTTCAGGATAGTTCTAATTTGAATATAGACAATTTGAAGTCAAATTAAAACTTGATAGGAATACAAATAAAATCATTAAATTATAAGAGGTAGGGCAACTCCAGCGGCGATATATACATATCATATAATATCCTATAAGATCTTCGTATTCACTCGCGATTAGTCAATATATACAAGCTACAAAAGCGTGACTATAAGAATAGTAACGGCTTTCACGATACCGAAGAAAGAAACAGTGGGGATGCTATTTCCAGTGATTCTTTCTTGATTAAAGGCGTAGCTCACTGTCAACTGCTTGATATCCTTTGAATGATGTGTAAACACACCTATAATCACGTGACTTTGCATGCGGCGGGTACACGCGAGGTCCTTTCAGGAAATCTTTGCCTTAAAAAACTCTATATTTCACAGTAAGATTGTATTTATCCTCATAATTAAATGAATTATTGACTTTTATCATTTTAATTCATTTTTTAATGTATCTCAAACACTTTTGTCAACATTAATTAATTGACTGATGGCAGTATACGTTTTTTGACCTATTGCAACAAATATTGGTTTTAGAGGAAAAATTTTCAGACGAAAGTTGTAATTTCTAAAAAAATTCATTGTTTATGTTCTATACGCTTTTTTATGAGAACACACAAAAAAATGCCTAGTTAAGTTAATTAGAATTTTGAGTTAAATATACCCTAACTATTTTTTCTGGTTAAAATAACCAGAATTCTGGTTAATTTAACTAGCATTCTAGTTATTTTAACCAGCATCCTAGTTATTTTAACTAGCAATTCTTATTACAATAATCAGAATTCTGGTTATTTTAACCAGAAAAAATAGTTAGGGTATATTTAACCCAAAATTCTAGTTAACTTAACTAGGCATTTTTTTGTGTGTCTTATGTTTCGGAAAAATAAGACACCTGGTGCATGTTCTATTCAAGTGCGCTGAAATCAACTGAAATTTATTCTGTAACTAGACGAATAAATGATTCCAACGAGCTGTGATTGTTTGAAATTGCCGGTGCGATCGTCCTCTTGCATCGTATCGCGTTTAGTTCACATGTTTCCTGTACGTCGCCTAATGTTCGTTGACGAATCATTTGATATTTTACAACGTAGTAAAATGATGTAGAAATAAATGTGGCTGCGAAAATAAATTCCTTCGGTTCGGAGTGAATATTGCCATTCATCAATATTCCATAAGACAGGTACTTTAAAAGTATAAGAAGAAAATCAGATTAACTTTCTTTCCACCAGTTCGCTCTAAAATATAAAGGTATATATAATTAGTAATAAGATTCAATAAAATTTTATTCGCAAAGAAATCTGAATTCGCGTAATGCTATTTGTACTTCTGCGATATTTCCGAGAGTGCTCATCTGAAGGAAACTAATGAATGATCAATTGATCATTCATTTTATTCGTAACATTTTATTAGTAGAATTGATTAAAATTAAATGTTTTAAAATAAATTTTATAACGACATAATAAATTTGTACATTTCTATCTATTATTAAAAATTGATTAAAGGTATAGAGAACGTTGTCATAATTCGGGGAATTTGAAAAGGTATCTGAAATATTGCTGTCATCAACTTCCTGCACATATTGTGTTTTTTATTTTAAATTTCAATAATTTCTGCAAAAAACTGAACATTTCAAAATGTTAAGAATTTATTAATTTACATTTTGCGCGTTTTCCGAGCACGGAGAAATATCAGTTTGATAAATTTTATTATTTATTAATTACGAATGCAGAATTTCAACTTTTATAACTATTGAGTTTGCTTTTTTCGAAAAATCTCTTTTCTTTTGAGAAAACTGTAAGTCCTTGAAATTGAATCTCTTGTTCGCAGAAACCTTAATACAGGTAATTTTTGCCCTGTAACGTGAGAATAAGGTCGAATCCTGAAGGAAGAGGATCACTCCTTGGGGTCCTTGAAAGTCTTATTAAGTCTACCTTGATAATAGACCAATTGAATGTCCATTGTATCCGCTTTTACACCCAATTAAAATTCATTCTCCACCCATTGCCAACGTTAGCGAAAATTGAAACTTTGACAAACTGTCCATTCATCTTCTAAGTTTCATAAATAATTGTCAATTAGACAAACAATAACTTTGCAATACTTCCGTTTGCTTACTCTATTAGAGATAATTTCTTTCCTAAAAAGTCACGAAAATTCAAATTTCGTCGATTGTTTCAACACAAAAATTCAGTATGCATAAGGGAAACTGTTTGAGTTTTGGTTCGATCGACTCGATTCAGAAACGCTTGCTTGGATGGATAAATTTGAATTTCAAATTTTATTAGCGTGCGCGACATTCACTCAAAACTTCATTTCCCTAACTCTTGAAATACCGCTATTGTGATTGTATTGGGCTCAATCTATGATTTATTTTTATGGTATATCATCGTTAAAAAATTATAACTTTATAAAACGTTATGAAAGATATTTTTTTATATATTCTAGACAGATTCACTTATATATATATATATATATATATATATAT
>UCOH01010477.1:0-43770 GCA_900474275.1 Synergus japonicus
ATATATATATATATATATATATATATATTTCTACAACTTTCTCAATAACTTCAAATTACGAAGTATATATTATACCATCGGAATCTTGGGTGCTTTGTCTTCTCTGCTTTACTTTGTCTTTTTTCTGGGACATTCCATTTTCGTAGTGGAGAAATCCATATTCTTACTTACAATTCATGTTTAGAAAGTATATTAAACGACGAAATGTAGAATTCGTAATAATGGCTCCTAAAAGTGGTTTCTTAATTAATTAAAAGCAAGTAGAGGCTTTTTAAATACTATCCCCTGGAATAATATATAAAAAAACTCTGAAAATACTTTTAAAAAAGCCATATTTTAGGAAAAACTTAATAAAAGTAAGTTTTAATTTCATATCAAGGGGATTGTTTACAGGATTTTACAAGCCAAATAAACTCCCACTGCACTCTGCTTGTGAAGTAAGGAAACCTTTATGGAATAAGGAGTGCTTGCAGGAACATATATACTCGTTTTCATCGAGCTTCGCAGTACTCTGCTTTATCGACTATTTGATAAGAATGAGTCCTGCAAGCTCTCCTGATGAAGCTTTCATTTTACTTTTGAGGTAACTCGTGATTGCCGGTCAGACAGAGCTTTCATTCAGTTCGAACCATTGTAAAGCAACAGCTTGATACAACATATTGATTTTTAAATATTGAAAGGAAATCAGTCTAATATATTCATTTGTTTTCTGTTACAGGTAAGTTTCATTATTGGCGATTTCCTCAAAAAGATCGACACATCTATCTTCTTATGTAAGTTTTTAATATTTTTAAAAATCTGGCCATTTATTGTTGCAATTTATATATGTGATAAAAACTATATATTCTTGTACAGAGATAAATTTTCGAGTAGCGCAAATAATCTTCATTTTTCAGTGCTAGAAGTTTCATATAATATTTTGTACTTTACAGTGATAAAATGTGATACGATGCATTTATTATTCTAATAGCATATGTTATACTGTATGAAACTTTACTCATCATAGCATGAGACAATTTATTTGAAGAGTTTAAATTTGCCCTCACAAAGTGACTTGACTCAGCGTGTAACCAACATCGTGTCGTGTTTAACGAACTCTGTAATTACTTATCACGCTTCCATTTTCCCTTTCGTGAAAATTTACCCTGACCGTAACACCAAGAGAATATCGTTCTTCTACTTCATTTTTCATGGAAGCATCACTGTTGTAAATAATTAATAATATACGCTTTTACTTCGGTATTACGAAGAAAAGAGAAGCATGTCTCAGGAGAATTTTTTTATGCTGCAACGTGTATAAAATTACATTATTTTAGAAAATATAGCAGAAAGTCACTCGAGAGACAGTAATCCTCTAAAATACCAGCATTTACAAGAGGATTTCATATTTAGTATTTTTACATTCTCATCAGAGAGAATGTATTAGATTTGTGTAAAATTTGACCCCCCCAGTTTTCATCAAATGTCCACGTTTTGGGACCCCCTGAACCCGAAAAACGTTTTCACGAATGTGTCTGTCTGTCTATCTGTAGAGTTTAGTTTGTTAGCACGATAACTTTCGAAAGAATTGACCGATTGGATTGTCCTTTGGTATACTCTTTTAGTGTCCTAAAATGAAGGTCAAGTTCGTTGGCCAGCCATTTTGGATAAAAATTTAAAAAGTTGGAGCATTTTGAAAATTTTTGAAACGACTTGTTTTTTAAATTTAAAAATTCTAATGACGGATCTTCGTAGTACTCAAAAAGACGACCAATTTTTCTTAATGACTTTTTTGAATAAAAAAAAATTGAGACTTATAATATTTTGCAAATCCAAAAAAATGAAATAAAACTTGAATTAGAAGCCAAAAAACGCACGATATGAAAAAAAAGTCAGTCTATAGGATAGGCATAATAACTTTTTGAATTTCCTTAAAAAATCTAAAATTCAAATTTTGAGCCAAATAACGCGAGATACAGAGAAATGATAAGAAACATAATTATTGGCCTTAAAAAGATCTACAAGTTCCCCTTGAATTATTTTTCAACAGGATGAGTAGTTTTCGTTTTAATCATGAAAAATATTGTTAAACAAAGCCGAGCGCGAAGCGCGAGTGCCCTGATGAGAATGTGCTCCTTATTTTTCTTATTTTCTACAAAAAATGAGCTTTCCACCCCTTGTTAAATATTGGGCTTTTTAAATCCTGTTGAACGGAAAAGAACTTCGAACTTGGTTTATTATTGGTTATTATTGATAATAATTATTTCTTGAACATGAAATTAATTATTGTAGAGCTTTTGTATTATATGCTTTTAGTATCAGTAAATAATAATGATGTTTGATGTATGTATATATGCATAAGGATAATACCTTTTATTGGTATAGAGATGAATATACATCAGATATTTTAGTCGCCAGTTGATGCAGGGTTTTCAGTCGAATAGCCTAATTACCTAATGGCTCTCATTCCATTTGACGCCTGCGTCCATAACAAAGTGAATAGAGTTTCCCATTTCCACCTAAATGAGAAATGCATATCCGAGAGTGCGCGCTAGGAATATGCCATGTTAGATAATAAATTACCAATTACCTGAAAATCATAATATTTGGAAACATAATAATCAAAGTAATGTGCTTCAAGTAAACTCCCGACATTTTCAACCCAAAAAATGAACCCTCTATAGTTATTATCGGTCAATTATTTTCCCCTAAGACTATAGGTAATCTTAACTCGGTCATTGATATGAATTCAACTGGCACTACCATTCTGAAATTCAGGCTCGAGAACAAGAATGAGTTGTTTTTGATCTTGTGCCAAATGGCTGGTCCAAAGATAAATTAATCAGCTTCAATAGTTTTGAAACAGTTAATTCAGATATGTAGTACCATGAAATATACGTTCACTAATGTTTTTCTACATTTACATTGAGTATCAATTATTCGCTGTGTAATTTTGAAAATTACACTCTGATATACGCCTTTATGATGATTAGATACAGGTCGAATTTAATTAAACTGTTTAATTAGTTTAAAAAATAAAATGAGAGCTCACGTCTAGTCGCATATATGGTATTCAAAGGGTTAATTAGATAGTTTCAATTTATGAAGAAGAGGAGTTCTGTTAATATAGAGAATCGTTATTTAAACAAATTTGAACACGTGTGTTCTCCAGACTGGAAAATTTGCGTGCGTGAACCGAATTTATGAACTGAATGTTGGATAAAGTTAGTGAAGTACCCTGGGGAAGGCCTGTTTATTGATTGACTGCCTGTTGCTTTTAGCTACAGTTTACACTGTTCTTTCTCCATATCTCGCTTTCTCTTATAATGTTATCATGTATGACATTTTTCTTTCTATGCCTGACTTCGAAGATGTAGACATTCTATCGGTTTAAGTTATTTGTCTTGCTCTTCACCGTTTTTCATCATGCTAATTGAACAAATAACTGCTGGGTTTCAAATTTCTTTGTTCTCAGAAACAAGAGAGTTGCGTCTAGACAAAGTACAAATCCTTTGAAACTCATTAAACTTTAATTCCTAGAGAGTATTTACTTAGCATCCGTTCTTGCAGTTTCGACAATGTCGAAACCTTTATAATAGATGTATGTGTAAAACTGTACATGTAATTACTGAATTATAAAAGTATATGTGATGTAAAATATAAAAGTATATATAACGGAAATGTTTACTCAGGTTACACATCCTTGGTTTTAGATCCGTCTCGTGTGTGATCATTTTGGCTTAGCATAAAAACATGCAAATTAGTAGACATTAAATGCACGTGAAGGAAAGACGTGGTCAGCATTAGTACATTCACGTAGATGTATTTTTTAAGGAGTTCGTGTGAGAAAACCTAAATCGTTTAAGCTCAGCGCTCTTTTCGCATCAAATATATGCCATATAAATACATTTTTGTCAATTTGATGAGATATTTAGGAAATTTAAGCAAAATTTTTCAAGAATAAGAAAATTCCGTAAATTCTCTTGAAAAGAATGAGGTAGATTCGCATTGCATGACTTCTGGTGATAAAGGGGGAGGTTTTTTTTTTAACCACCTAAAAACGTTACATCATTTATTATAGATTTGGAAATTGTGAAGTTCAGATCATTTGAGCAAATTTAACAATAATTTCATATAAAATCCTTCTTTAAATACCGTGAAATCTATCAATATTTCTTAAATTGCAGTAAATTTCGTAAAATTCGCACAATTTTCAAAAAATAACCAATTAGGTTTTCGATAACAATGTGTTCGACATTGAATTGCTAAAATTTTTAAGATAAAAATAAAAAAAAATATATATATATATATATATATATTTCAATATCATCTTTCTTCTTTCGACATTTTCCAAGATATTTTGCTCCAGAGATTTCTCAATAAACTAGATAGAACGTGACGTAATGCTTCGCAAAGGTAGTTGGATTACGTTCCGAAAGAAATCTAAAAAGGGTGTCATGATATAATGGGGGATTGAAAATCGATGAGAAATGTACTCGTTTTTCACGATTTGGATCAAAAGTATATAAAAAAAATACGTACATATAAGTGTATTTTAATATCTTGTGCAAATTTGGTGAAAGTCACGTTGCATTCAGTCTTATAGAAAATATCCTTTTAATGCGACGATATATATTTCACTCCCATCGAGGTCACCCTTAGCTAAGATAGTTTAGATTCTGAGGTCCTTCATAAAGGTTTAATCAAAAACAGCAGTACTTTTACCCTTGGGAAATTTCTGTTTCTCTTGCAACAGTTTTCCGTTGCAACAGTATTTTCATGTAAGGAACTTAATACTTGGGAAAGATAACTTAATTAAACAATAAATTCGATCTAATGAAGCTTCGCGAAGATAGAAAATCTTAATTTGTCTTCATGTACACTAGAAGCAATAGAGGTATTATTTTTGCAAATTAATGAGAAAAACTCGTATTGATAAAAGATTCTATATGGATTTATGATAACTATATGGATTTATTTGTAAAAAAAGTATGTTGTAGAGATGAAAACATTTGATTAACGGAATATTTTTTCGCCAGACTCTCACGTTTGATTGATATTTCAAAAGTATCAAATTTTCGTGAAAAGAAACAATGAAACAGCTAGAAATTCAAGAAAGGCAGTCATTAAAAATACAATAGAGTATTCATCTATTATTCGGGATGTTTTGTTCAAACCGAGTTTTTTTTTTAAATATCAAATGAAATGGATATTTCAAATAACGGACAATTCTAAAATATTTTTTAGTACTTTTAAATGACTTACTGAAAATAGAAACAGTTTGCACATTGAATTATGGACGAATAAGGACAAACTTGAAAGAACTTTACAAATCCCCCAAATAGAAAATAAACTGGAAAACTTGCAACGTTGAAATTAAAATTTTTTTCCAAGTTAGTATGAAAATATCAAAATGAAGCGGAACGAAGAGATTAACTGACTTAAAGTAAGAAACTTTCGCTGCATGCAGGCGCTATGAGCATTGCCCTGAAATTCTACGTGAAGTGCTTTGTTATGTAGTTGCGAAAATAAATCTAACTTATCCGTTGATACCAGTTATACAGTTTCGCAAGATAAGTCTTTTAAATTTATTACTTTGAATCTTTCTTAATGTACGAATTAAAAATTGTTAAGCTTGTGGACAATATATTTTTTTTCTCAGATTTCCATTTTGATATAATTTATTAATAAAAACATTGAAAGTAGCGTATTCATGAATATCATAAGAGAAAAACATTCATAGTTAGTTTTTCGTTGTGTAATTCCGAGTAATTTTTCCCTACAACTATAGAATAAATAATCACCTATAGGAAGAGAAATTTGCTACAGAATGTTCATTATAAAGGCGCCATCAGGTTAGCGTGCGAAGGACGTACTCGTAAAGTTTAACGAGTGAGGAAAATAGTATTTCCGGTCATACATGCTGAGCATTCCGTTGTTAAGTTTGCTAGTTTCCTACGTCGTTTCATAGAGGATTCGATTTAAAGAATTGTAAAGAATATATCCGGGAAAACAAAGTTTTTGAACGCTCGTTAAAATTTTAGTGTAGTTTGTTTCAAAATACGCAGCAAATCTGAGGAAATCACCAGATACTGTTTGGCCATCATTTTAAAATGAAGATTTTCGATTATAAGGTTTTTCCTCTTTTAGTTCAGTTTCGGTAGTCCACAAAATTACTTTTAAAACTTATAAGACCAGCAGTGAAGATAAATGAATCGAAGATGCCATTTATTCAGAGAGTGGACGGCTTGACATTTTAAGAAGCTAGGAAGAGTTTAAGGGAGGAAAATTTAATTTACTCCAGATTGACTTAAGGGCTAGGTTGTCGTTTTAAATTTTCTCAGAACCTTCCCTCTTTTTCTGTAGAGCTTATCATTGCCAGTTGCTGATGTCTCGTGTTTTAATTGTGTTTTAACTAATTTTTATCTCGGAATTGCTAAAAATTATACTATAGTTATACATTCATGGAGCGCAGGTAACTTTTTCTTTAACATCTGCGAAAATAAAAAAGTTTTTCCCACGAGAGGTTTGATCTAAATTGTAAATCCTTTTATCCATTTGACATCTAATTAAACTAATTCGTGTTGCTTTTGCTTTGAATTCTAAAATTAGCTCTATCTCACCACTGGATAGCAAGATTATATCAAACCTACGCATTTTCCGCGCAGTTGCAAATCAAAATTATTTGAGTGTTGACAACTCGACGCGACACTTGGTTCTCGAAATGCTTTCAGATTATACAACAGAAAATAGTTTCATTGCTATACGCTCAAAAAAATGTCTTTTAGAAAAAAAAAAACCTTTTTTTAAATCTGAGACAAAATTATATCAAAGATATACTTTTTTAATTAAAATAAAAGAAACGTGTGGACAGGATTGGAAATTTTTCAATTGAGAAGATATTCTGTCCCTTCATTTCTATCAAGATATGTGAATCAAGATTGAACTGAAAGCTTCCCAAGCATTTTGCTCTTTTAAAAAAGGTATGGCTTTAAAAGTTGATATAACTTTGGGTTATTTTGTCACAAAGTGGTAAAACTTAAAGGACTATTTTTCTTTGAAAAGTACTTTTATACATGACATTTAAATGGAAAAGGAGGTTGGTTCACTATTAGTGAGGCGGCGAAAGGTGAAGCGCGCACGCGTTGCGACTATATCGACCCTTATAAGGTGTCGTCGACGATTGTCTTTTTGTAGGTGTAGGACACGCCAATAAGGTGATTTAATGAAATTTTAATTCTAATTTCTGTCCGATTTTTTATTGATCAACATGAGTAGATTTTTATACACCATGGTTGCCATAAAACAAAATTTACGATCTAGTACTGTATTTATGCCCATTTGGTATTCATTATTTATGTAAAATTTGTCGAAGATGTGTTGATATATACAACTTAGGGTCACTAGGTAAACTTTGCGCATCCCACAGTTTCGTCGTCTTGAGATATCCTTCACAAAGTTCTGAACTTTACTCTACGACCCTCGAATATTGACAATGTCGTTGAACTTGATGAGCAGTATGTTATTTCCTTTAGAATGGTTTAGTTATTCGACCTTTTTTTTAAATGATCTTGAAAAAACAGTTTTATTCAGAATAAAAGTGAAGTTCTTGAATATTTCTTGTAGAAGCACTTTTCTCTAAAAATAAGTATTAGAATCTTGGACCCAACACTCTTTAAGATAAAGATTGTTCTCACAAAATTTAAGTACCTATTTTAGTGTAAGTTTACGTTTACAATAGTTTATTGCGCAATAAAATAAAGACTTATAGCTATTTATCATTTGTCAAGATAACAATATCGATTTTAGAGGTCTTATCGCCCCCTTACTCTCCATTTTGCCCATATCAAGTCCTATGATCGGACATAAAATGCACCAAGGTGCCAGAATAGGCCAGGATAAGCCAGCCCCTTAAGGGTTCATATATGCGTTTTACTAATACCAGTTTCAAGCCCTGAAAGATTGGAAACTGACTCGTTATGGACATTTTCTGACCTTTTATTTCTTGCTCTTCTTCTCCTGCTGAGAATAAAACATCTTTCTTCGAGCTAGCTTCCGGATGTTGTGTGCCAGTAATCGCTTAAGCTTCATTCTTTTATCCATAGTACAGGAGTATCGACGAGAAAAGAACTCTGCTCAAAGTCATAAAGAACTACAGAGGCTTTCTGGCCCATTGATTTTATTTTTGTGGCTGCAGCGACATGAAAGCCCGATATAAAGCTGCACCGTTGAATATCATGGTAGAAAAAGATTCTTATATAGCACTCTTGATGATTATATAGTAGTCATTATCCTTAAAGTCTTGAAGCTAACATTTTCAAGTAAACAATTTTTAAATTAAAGTTAACATTCCATGGGAAGCATACTGAACGAAAATATAATTAAAAGGGACTTGAAATTTTAGTGCTCAAAACAGTTCTATTTGACGATCAAGCATTATTCCATGTTGTGTTGGAAATATATGGAAATATAGATAACAGAAAATTCATTTCATACACAATAAAGTTTGAATTAATAAACAATATTTAGTAAATTATAGTTATTCCAGTGGATTAGCATTACAATTCCGTAGTGATTTTCCCGTGTTTCTTGTTAGTTTCCTCGCCAACAGTGATTTGCTCTGAAACCTATATATATATATATATATCTAGAATGTTCGTATAAGTTATAACAGCCCGAAGGGATATTTTAACCCACTAACCTGATCGAAACATCAGTTATTTGCTACTGTCAATTTATATCTAAAAGCGTGATTTTGGTTTGAGGAAAATTCTTGAATTAAAGTAAATATTGATGACATTACTTAGTATGAAAAAAATTAAAAATTTATGAGTATAGGTATATATTTGGAAATCCTTGCAATAAAGAAGTAAAGGGTTCTATGAAGCATATTGAAAGAAATTTCTTTCATTTACTTCTCTCCTTTAGATATTGAGAATATAAAACAATTTTCTTTACGACAAGAATGCTTTTCCGTGACCCACTCATACTTATTCGATATTCCTGACTGTCTCACTCAATTTTCTTCTTTCTGCAATTCATTTTACAATTCTACATTGGACGGATTTAATTACGGAGAAGGAATTTCCAATAAGCCGATGGCCCTCGATGTAGTCATCTCAGAACGAGAAGTATCGATCGGATTCATCATAGACTCTCTAGCTTTATGAAGTGACATCGATTTCATACCTGTTCTGTTTTATGCATCAAGAATGACATTCGTCCTGATTATTTTGCGCGAATATTCTACATCTATATTCTTACAATAAAATTGCTCACTTCTAAGATTTCTATAAAGCGATTTCATAAAATGAAATTTTTATAAAGAAAATTTTCTCACATCCCTGCTGAAATTTATATGGTTGAATTATAAAAATTTCTTAGAACGCGTATATAAGAAATTCCACTCAAAAAAATATTTTGTGCAACAAAATATGTTTTGTTGGCTGAAATAAATTTTTGTTAGTTCAACAAAACGATTTCTTGGTTTAACAAAACGTTTTCTTGACTAACAATAATTTGGTTGAGCCAACAAAAAAATTTTGTTGCACAAATATCAACAAAATTATTTTGTTGTCCGAACCAAACCGCTTTTTCAGTGTCCAATCTGTAGAAACGGACTGAAAAATGGATTAGTTCTTTTCTAACTTAATTTATCTTCTTCCTTAATCAATCCTTATTGATTAGAATCCTTACTTTTTTATTTATATTTTCAAGACCACATATTCCAGAAATCCAAGCAGATTAGTATGTAGGGTACTAAAATAATCTGTCTCCTAACATCTTTTCGTCATTGGGTAATACTCTGGAGCCTTGCCAGAGGTTATAAAGACAATAAATATTTCTTTGTAGATTGATATATATATATATATATATATATATATATAAATTGAAAACGATATTTCAGATATCCACTAATTGGTATTTAAGTATCTCTTATTGACTGCATATAAAAAGCAAACGTAAATTGGAAAAGCTTGACGGAAAATTTAATTTCATCTTTTAAGCAATTATATAAAAAGACCCATAAATCTAATTCGAAATGGAAATATTTTCTTGCTCTTCTTTTCAACATTTTATGAAATTTTTGATTAACTTTAGAACTGTGGGTGAGATAGAAATATTACAATGAATCACGGTTTTTATATTTTAACGATTAAACTAAGTTTAGTTCATCGCACGAAGGTCATGTCTTGCCTACACCATCTTTTACTACTAACTGTGAGCAGATTGTGGCATTGTTTTTCTCCTCGCTTATTATATTCAAGTAATTAAGAGTGTCATTAAATATTACATTGAACATACATCTTTAAACTTCCGTTAGCTTTGAAATAAGGTTTTTACTCCAGATTGAGCGACTGGAAACTTAAAAACTGATTCAATATTGTACTAACGGCTTCTTCGTGACATGGATAATTTAATGCCAGCTTCTATTTTGGAATTTCTTTAGTCTGAGTTGCCCGTTTTTATGCCTCCATATTGATCAATCAATTTTTTGTTCTTCTCGCAGACTTTAATGTCTAAATAAAAGTGAAAATATGGTAGAAAATCCATATCTGACGTTTTGCACAAAAACAAAACTTCGCAGAAGTGTTCACGCAGAAAATTACATCAACTCGATTACTGACCGACGTCATAAATAACACAGAACGTATTACCTACTATCGTTTATCTTAGTTTGTGGCTTTTATTGGATCCTTACTGTAAAAATGATTCCATTGTGTTTGTCTATAATTATATTTACAACAAGCATTAAAAATCGGAATTAATTTACTCTCTAAATCTGAATCAAATCTGATTCAAATAGCTAGAATCCGGTCACTGATAATCAGTGAAAAGTTACTAATTGAATCAGTACAAAGGAATAATGTGGACCGATAGTTGACAGCAGTTGTGCCTTCTTAATTTAACATTTGTTTGCAATATCTTCTTAAAAAATTGCCAAAGTGACTTCGTTCTAGGCTCCTTTTAAGTACAATTTTGATAGCTTTTAATTTACTTGGAAAGAAATTAAATTTTAGATGCAATTAAAAAGCAAAAGTTTCAGCTAGTCTAACCTCAGATAGCCTTAAACGTTCATCGAAAGTTTTTGTGAATAAAATTTTCTTTATACATATACCTTTGACACAATCAAACGTAGAAACAGTTTCCAATAATGAAATCATTACATTCATCAATAAGTGAAAAAACGGATAGAAAAGACGCTTCAATAGGTTTCATGAATCAAAGGACGCTACATTGACCCGGTAAATACTTGTAATTACGAATTCAAAATTTCCACAATAAATTACTGAATTTACAGATTGAAATTGGTACTTGATTTTCAAAACTAATAAGTATACTTTATTGAAATTTGTAAAGGTTATATCGGCTCACTAATTAAATTAGTAAGAACTTACTGATAATCAGTGGACTATTACTGAATTGATCAGTGAAAAGTCTCAAATCACTGATCCATCAATGAAATACTTAATCACTAATTAAATCAGTAATATTTTCACTGATTAAAATTAAGAGAGTACCGAAACGTAATAATTTTTTTTAAATTAGTCAACTTTAACGCGAGACAGTTTTAGAACAGTACGTTTTACTTTTAATTCCATACACTTATTCCGTTTAGTTACTTGAAAAATTTATCCTTCATATATTTCATTCATGTAGATAATTTTCCGCCTGTCCTTTTAAGTATATGATGGACAGCTTGAAACCTCGACCGTCACAATTTGTTCAATTATCCACTTGGTGGTGAATTATCATGAGTCCAGTATTCGGTGGAATTCTGCTCGTTAGATAATGTTTTTCTTCATTGTATTGTAAAAATCAGTCTTATTTTTAGAATTTAAAAATTCACTGTATTTTGGGGCTTCATTTTCTACTACGTGTAAATAAAACAGCACATAAAAGAGAAATAATAGAAAAAAAAAGAACAAAGTAATCGATTGCTCCATACTTTTCATTTACTGCGTAAATGCAGCATTATGTAAACTGCTTTCCTAGAAAAAGTAATATTATGAGACAACGTGTACAACGTGAAAATGTATTTTTACTTCTATCTTTAAATTGAAAATAAACTTTAATTTTACATAAATTGAGCGTAAATAATCCAAAAGAGTTTTGCAAGAAAATTGCTTGCATGTTTAGCTCAAGGAAGATGTTTTGTGCTTTCGTGCTCAAGTCAAAATAGTAATTGAACCGATAAAGGAACATGCATTCGATATACATTTCATATTCTATAAAGAATAGTTCGCTCTTATTTATTCTTTATTACTCGTTTACGACAGTTTTAAGATATTTGATAGAAAAATGTGTTCAATTTAACTTAAGTCGCCCGCAGACGAAGCGCAATGAAAATATATCACGGAAAATAGAAAATATGCTCGACAAAAGAGGAGATAAATTTTTTTGGTTATACAAAACTATACATTGCAAATTTTTTGAGGCAATCCCGTGAGATCGAACTATAGTGTGAAGTATGATATATGATTGAAAATCTTTTCATGCTTCATCCCTTTTTTTCCCGAACCGTTTTGGATCTTTCGGAGTCCTGAGAGGAAAGCTGTCTGGAATTTCATTATGACGACATGCGTGTATGGATTTTCACATACCTCTATAGCATTTGAATTACGTGGGAGTTAAATTTCCCGACTTTGTTTGGAATATTTCGAGAAAATAAGTTTATGGAAAAATTATTTTGAAAAAAAACCGTTATTTGACGTACAATAAAACGATTTTATAAAAATTGTGAGTTTCTTATGGCGTACGTCACGCTTCGATTAGCAATTTCAGAAAATTTTAGTGAAAGCTTATTTTTGAATGCAAATTTGAAATATATATATATATTTCACTACTCCAAACTTCTATGAATTTATATGGAACAACATTTCTCGAAGTGAAGTATTGAAAACGGATTTTTTTTCTAGTATTTATTCATTGATATTTCTGCAGTATACTTTTTCTATTGATTATTGTTGTCTGACATTATCTGCAGTCTGATATGTGTTGTTTCCACGCGAGGCGTTAATCACTCTTTAAATTTATTGCGCATCAAAGAAATTTAGTGAAATTCTTTGAAATCCCTCAATTTTCTCTAACATTCTTTGATATCGTAAGCTTCCAATAAAATTCTCTGAAATAACAATTTTTTCTTTCTAAAACCAGGTCATTTACCTCCGTCTCAGACAAACGAAAGTAAATGGCCTCTAGTTTTAGAAAAAAAAATTATGATTGCGAGCATAAAGTAGGGAAAACGAATTTTTTCTCCTGGTAAATTATCACGTTTGATTCTATATGAAATATAGAGTTGTATAAATTGCAAACTGCATAGTTTATATACAATGACCTTTCAATTAAAATTGGTTCAGTCGCATGATCAAAAGACGCTTTTCAGTCACTTTATCGGAGACACGTGAGACATTTTTTAAAAAGTACTCGTCTCTCTCTCTCTCTCTCTCTCTCTCTCTCTCTCTCTCTCTCTCTCTTTTCTTTTTCCTACTCTTTTATAAATTTTCCGGCATTTTCATATATTGAAATAAATGATTATCCCATTTCTTGTCAACTCACATCAGAGAGGTCTTGTTTATGCGACTACAAAAGTTTAGTGGTGCAAAAAAAAAAAGACTCCAAGTGGTTAGAGCTGGCAATGGCGAAATAACATTGCTGGATAAGAAAGATAATAAAGAGAGTGCGAGATAAACATTGAGAGAGTAAGAAAATCGAGAGAGAAAAGGGAAAGAGCAAGAAAACGAGAAGGAGTAGAGGACGCGTGACCCAATTTTTGCCAAAGAGCCCGAGTCGCTCGGGCACCCCTCGGAAAATCCAGCGCTTTTCCGGACGCTACGTCACTGTGCATGGCGCGGCGTCGGCTGAGAATCGTTCCGTCAGTCGGGTCTCGTCCGCCGTCAACGTCAATACGACGGTGCACGAAAAGTTATCCCCGTCGACGTGGGGAGTGCGTGGTGTGCCGCCTTTTTTTTCACTAGTTTTCTCTCCTCCCATTGACACATGCGACATAAAAAAGTGCCGTATTAACCTGCGACAGCCATTGAACCCTCGAATCGGGTCAACGGGTTGTGCTATCTCGTACGTTTCCTGTGTGTGAACTTTGACCCTGAACTCAGGGTGCATCACCTTGTGAGCATGGTTCTTTCAACGTTGTTTAAATTTTTTCGCAATTCTTTTAAATTCCACTAAAGAAGCAGTCGACTCTCTGTTTGCTGTGTCAATAAACAGTGAGGCATTTCTTTAGGTTTAATTGTGATTTTGTGTCGAGGTGTGCAATGGGGATGAATATAGACAAAAAAAGGACGAGAAGGAAAGTTCAAGGTAGTCAGTGATGTTCGTTAGGGTGGCGGAAACTATGAGACGTTTCCGTGTGTCAAGTACACGATTTTCATATTCAGTTTTCCTCAGTTAAAAGCAGAACTTGCGTACTGAGGGGTGGAAGGTCACGAGAAAATTTATCGACGGGCTCGTCGACACAAACCGGGATTCGGCCACAAGCTTTACTTTTCTCAATAATCTATTTTCTTCTTTTTATAACGCAAAGTGTGTAAGCGCCTTTTAGTTCACGTACACGCGATGAGTGGTTCTTCTCTCAGATTCTCTCGCGTGTTCTCGTAAAACATTGCAGAAGCCATTGCATACTTTATTCGCACGTGATTAGAGTTCCGTTGAAAGTTGGGGAAGATAAACCTTCTTATAGACCTTCTTAGGGGCTTAGAAGCAAGGCGTTCTTAGCTTCTCGAAACAAAAAAAAAAAAGTTCTGTGTCTTTCTGAACTTTGTATTGAATAAAAATAAAAATAAAAATACAAATAAAAATAAAACTGAAATTCTCAGTTGGTGGAAATGAAAAGGAAGTATTTTTGTTTAGAAATATTGTACTGCTCTCTTTTAGGTGCGATAAGATTTTATTTTCACACTTTGCGATCAAATCTTTCATGAGAAAATCTCTGTATAAAATCTTGGGATTTTAAAATAAACCAAACGTTATAACAGCTGAAGCAGAAAATCAATCCGTACCCTTCGGGAATGAGTTCACAATTTATGACGTCAGCAAATTTTTTTCCACCATTGTATAACTTAGTCTTTATTTGAGTTTCAAATATATGAATGATTAATCAAATAGCTGGATATCGTGATAACTTGAGATTGGAGAAAATGACAATAAAATTGTGTTAATGGACTGTCAATTAGAATTACATAGTGAAATGGTCATTGGCCTTCCACCCTGAGGCACAATACTGCAAATCTAAACTGAATAATAATATAGAAATGAGAGCATGAAAAAGGCTCGAAATATATTTCTTTTCTAGAATTATATGTTTTGTTTATAGAGAGGAGGAAAATTTGTGATATTTTGCCATCAATTATATTTTCCCTGCAATTTCCAATATGGGTTTAGATTTTGCTGAGCAATATGAAGTTGTGTTTTTAGTTTCTATTTCTATGGTGAAAAAGTTGTGAATAAAGGATGTACAGACTACGAATACATTTTATTTGCACCTTGTTCCCGGATTCAATCCGATTATACTTCTTTTTCCATTCAATTGTATTGTTCATTAGTTGTTCGTCACATTGGATTAGAGATAGGATTATATAGAGAACTCGTTTCGTCTCGTAATTCAAAATTAATTTTCTTTTGATTGGTTTAATAATGTTTTAAAAAGGAATAAAACATCATTTAAATCGATATATTAAGTATATTTCAATTATACTTATAATATTGGTAATTTACTGTATAAACACTTTACAAAGCTTCTCTAATCCTCCTGGTGACTTCTCTGAAAAAATCATCTTTGGGATAGTAGCAATTTTCTGTGACTTTCTTGGAATCAATCACCTATATATAAGAGTGTCCATCTCCCAGATGACAACCTCCATTGAGAGTTTCTGTGGATCAACACAATATGAAACCAATTACATTTCGAAATAAAAAAAGGCGGTGAACTGGAAGAAAAGCGAAGGGTGAATTTATAAAAGAGAAGAAAGGGTATATTTTTTAATCAAGAAGGTATCATTTTTCCTAAAAATCACTCCATTTCGAGTTAAGACGAAAAAGTCCTGAAAAACAGTTATTATAGATAGTTAACTTGCTCTTGAATAATTTTTATAGTTTAAGGTTTGTTATTAGTTTTTTTTTTGTTTTAAATACGTATATCTCTCTCTTCTCTCCAGCTTGTCATGAAATTTGTTTATCAAATTTGATTGCGTACCTTAATTATTACACATGACTACCACAAAGTTAATTTCCAATTTGTCATCATAATTGTACTAAATCATAAATCATCTCTTTGGATGATTGAAAATGGAAATACAATGCAGCATTGAAATACATCCATCTTTATATCTCTCCATTCAATCGAGTCCATTCCGAATTTTATACAACTCAGTTACCAAATAATGTACATATTATATCTGTAAATATTGTTTATTATACGCTTGATTGATATTCTACAATTTTTTCCTTTTAAATCGTTCATCCGGAAATAGTAAAATTCGTACTACTCCTTTTTTAAATCTCTCTTCCTAAAATAAATTTTGTTTGAAATTGGTTAACATGAAAGCTTTTTTTGAAAATTAATTCTTGATAATAATTGAGTTAAAATTAGCGGAGATATCTAGCTTTCACTCTCTCGATATCCTTTCAATTTACTTCACGTGATTCTGTTAACCCCAAAGTTTTCTTCTTCAACTTATATAGAAAGTCAATGTTGTTTGTGGTGGGAAGTTAGCCCAAAACAAATCTTGGGAATTGCCCCTTTTCACAGATACAACAGCTTGAAATTCACACTGGCATAGCCAGTTTAATCAATTATTTATAAAGCTCTATTCCACTTCATTTGAAATGTATTTCTATTTATTTTCCAAAGAGGAAACATCTTCTTTGAGTAAAATAATAAACATTGATTAAAACAGCAGGGAAGAACATCTTCTAGATATCGACGAAAATTGGTCCAGTAAACTCCGCTAAGCTCTTATTGTAAAACTTTCGAAATCTTTCTTCCATTTTATCTGAAATTCCTGAGTTTAGCGCAGCTACGTCGTTAAATGTTTTCGAGTTTTTTGCTTGTTTCTTTGCATCTATTTGTGCGATTTTGACCAGTTTCCTCCTCTCTTGAACAAAATGAATTCTTAATACAATACAAATTTTTTAATACAATTTACAGTAAAATTTTTTTCATGTCTAGGAAAATCAAACATATATACATCCGGAACAAGAAGAGTAAAGAGCTTACGTGCTTTTGAGGTTGACAATCAATTTTGCCTTTTGCTATGATTGCATTGAATATTAATGTACGCTGATTCTAAAAGAATGATAGAGCAGTCGACACAAACAGTATAGAACCTGAGTTTCATATTGAGTGTGTTCGTGTATTGATAAGCTTGAATTTAAAATGACTAAGACGTGATCACCCCTTTTCAATATTGAAAATTGGCAACTAAAGCGCAGTGAATAATTTAGTTGTCGATAAAAGACGGCGTCCAATTATAAGAGGGCTTGATGCATGCGAAATGAATAAATTACCCGTAATTTAACATCTGCGATTTGCTAGCCGGGATAAATCGAGAAAATGCCTGTTTGACAATGTGGAAAAATGTGGAAAAACGAAAGGACTGACTGACTGTCCGCTTTCCGACTCTCGAGAAGAACAATGGCTGTTGAGCATTGTTTCAGAGTAAATAGGAAGAACATGATCCCTATGTACCGGGTCAGCAAATAATAACTCTTGAGTTTTTTCGAGTCAAGTGTTTTCAATTTGGAGATTTCGCAGACTTTTACAAGAAATTTAAACTCTAAATATACTCTACTATCTATTCTAATTGTTCGATATAGACGATAAGATTTCCCCTCCTTTCTCAACAGAGAATTGTAAACATTGAACCCTAAAAGCGAAAGAAATGTGTCAATTCTTAAATACAAATCAGTGCAAACGTTTCTTCCGCGGTAAAATGTACATTTTCTTAAAATGGTTCTTCCCACCAGATCGTATCTCCCTCTAAATATACCACGGTTAAAATGTAGATCTCAAATTCCTGACAAACGCAGAATTTGATAAAAAGTCAACAAGAGAAGAGTAGTAGAGATCGTAAGTCTAGCTTGGATTGGGGAAGGTGCATGCGGTGAAAGGATGTCGATAAATATAATATCGATCGATAGAAAGGTTTGAAATTTCTTTTGAACGCTCTGGCGAAGAACACGGAAGACGGAATTCAGCTACTTTAAAAAGAAGAACACACTTCTGCCAAAAGAAGAGTGATGTGAATCCAGGTCAGCAGAATGAGGCAAAAGTAAATCATAGTTTAGTTCAAAGACTATAAAAAGGACAAAGGATTTGTAAAGGAAGAAAATGCTTCATATTCCTGAAAAAAACATGACTTAATTGCATTGAAAATGAATGAAAATGGGAAAAGCAGTTGAAAGAGGTGTGAAACTTGAAATTTTATATGAACTCGTGTGGACCTTCGAGATATAATGCCGAATAATTGGATCTAATTGGTACCTGTGGCCGGTTGAAACAAGGTAACCACCTTGGATGTAATTAGTGTTGTGAAAATTTGTGAAATTGTTGATACCAGAGGAAGGTCCCAATTGTGGACGGCCCTGGATGTTTCGACGCTGAGGGGTGCTAGGGTGCAGCAGTGGGGGGCGCGTGGTCTTGTTGCCTGCCGTGCGCCGGCGGCGGCGCCGGTGGCGTCGGAGGGGAAGGTGGTGCAGCTGCCGGATCCACCCCCGAGATCACGAGGAAGGAATCCTGCATACAAAAACAACACCTACTGCAGAAGGTTGAGTACCCCGTGACAAATAGTCAACAACGCGCCCCTCTCAGTGACCTTGACGAAGACTTCGACGATCTTGAAGACGAGAGGGATCAGTTGCCAAAAGAGGAAAACCCTTCACGAGACGGTGGAACTCAACACCGCCTAAGCCCTCGTCTTCACGACATTGAGGAAGAGGACGATGAGGAAGGTCGCTACACTCGAGAGAGGTGAGTTTTTTTTCTATGTAATTCTCTACTATTAATCACTCTGTCAATCTGAATTAGTAAGAAGCTACTAACTAATTCATTTAATAAAGGTAATTAAATTAACTACCCTTTTTAAATGATTCTAGATTTTCATCTTTGAGTGCCTAGAAAAGAATCATATCATAAAAAAAAAGTTTATATTAATTGGAAGACTCAGTATGATTTTAAGATTATAAAATGAGTTTAAGGGCATGTGATACTTTACCATAAGAGCTAATTAGTTATGCCAATTATACATTCATAATAATAGATATTTTTAGCAAGTAAGAGTCAATAAACCTTCGTCTACATGACTAAGAATATTTATTATTATGAATGTATAATTGGTATAATTTATTTGTTCCTATGGTAAAGTATCACATGCCCTTAAGAAGGTTTCAAGAGATTTTACAGATTTTACTGAATTAAAAAGAAATTTTATATTTTAAAATTACTTAGAAATCTTGAAACTTTTTAAAATTCTTTTAAATTATATTTGAAATTCCTTGAAACTATTGATCTCAATTCGAGAGTTCGAGTTTATGGAAGTTTTGATACGATCTTAACATTTATTTTCCGATAGAATGAAAAGAAATTTGAAAATGGAAATTTTTCCATAGATAAAACGGATAAACGCTTAATTCTTGAACAGTGTCTTATTTGTAATGATAATTGATTGAACAAAGAAATTGAGATTGCACTTAAAGATGGAGAATCTTATCGAGAGGTAAATCGTCGTTTCGATAAGGAAAAAACATTATCGCTAGGAGAAAATTTATGTTGAAGCACTAGGTGTATTTAGGTATTGTCATTATCATCTTAATAAAGGCGAACCTCAAGAGATACCCTCTGAACGAATAGCTATAGATTCTCACCCGAGATGAAAACGGCAAGGGTGATAATAGTCTGGTAAATTAACAAGGGACAGGCGGAAAGAATAGACATTTACTAAGGGGGATAGGGCCAAGGGCAAGAAAGATGGAACTTCTCCTTTCCTCATTCCTCAGCTCTTCACTATACATATACTTCAATCTATTCCCCGGATATTGTGTACTCTACCTCACGCTCGTTTGTATGTGTGCAGCATGTACTAGACCTAGAGTGGAATAGAATATTTGTGTGATATGTAGACTGAGGCCGATTGAACGTCAAATCCGTAGGCTCTATGTTATATACTCCTTTCACTCCCTCACCCCTTCAAGTTCACTCGTACAATGCAAATGTCATGGGAATTTAATCAATTGCAGGCACTCTAGGTATGATTGTCCAGAGAAAGAGCCTAAAATGCATAAATTTCCAGTTTTTAAAGCTAATCAATATCTATCGAGATAAACCCGAGGATAAACCTCAGAGCGTTCATATTGCAACGTCTCTCTCAGTTAGGAAAAATGTTAAGTGCACTTGAAAAAAAAGATGGTAAAGTGGGCCGAGATTTATTCCAGATTTTTACTTGAAAAATAATACTTTAATACTGTTTTCAAAATATTACAGTTTTACTTTGTGGAAAATATTCGATTTCCACCTTGAAAATATCGTTTGCTGCAATTTTTATCGTAACAACACGTCAAAATATACTCGTAGGTGTAACTAACTTCAATGAAATCGAAGGTCGTTATACGCTTTCGGTAGCACACCCAAAGATAGGAAAATAGGATGGAAAATAGGATTTGAATTTGGCAAGAATATTAAATTATTCGCCTTTATATAAAGCTGTACTTTAAGAGAATTATTTGGACCATTGTGTGCAAAGTAATTCCGTAATATTGCTTAGAATGTAGTGCTTATTGTTCGAGACATGAATAGATTTAAACTCAAGATATTACTGGGCCAACCCTTATTCGCTTTCATTATATAGTACTAAACTTCACATATTGCGTGCATTATGTATTTTACCTTCACATCAATACTGTATGAAATCGCAAGCCTCAATATTGCTTGTTTAGGACTGATTGCTAGGCTTCAATAATTCAAATTGCCTAGGATAATGTGGTTATAACTATAGGTAAATACATGTCTGTTCATTGCGTTCTATTTGATAACAAGCATTATAATAGACTGATTATTGATAACTGAATGACAGAATTGCAATTTATCCATATAAGCGATAACACATGTTTTTTATTACTTAAGACAGCTCTGTATGATAAACTTCGTAAAAATCTCTAAAAATTGCAAGAAACCTTTGAAAACCTGCGAAATCGCTTAAAATTCATGAAAATGTCTGAAAATTCCTAGAAACCTTTTGAAATTCCATGACAATTTTATATCCCTTAAAAATAGTACATAGAAATCTTATCAAATTCCATGAAATCCTTTAAAATTCTCACAAACTCATTTAAATATCAGAAAAATCTCTCGAAATGAATTACAATTATTAGAAATCTCATAAAATTCCTTAAAATTTCAGGATAATATTTCAAATTCATTAAAACCTCATAAACTTTTAAAATTCCATAAAATTTCACGAAATATCTTAAAATCCCATAAAATTTCACAAAATCTTTTTTATTATCCTAGAAATCTCTTGAAATTCATGTTAAAATTAGTGAAAATCTCTAAAAATGCCTAGAAACCTCTTGAAATTCCTTCACATTTAGAATCCCTTAAAATCATTAGAAATTTTATCAAATTCCATGAAAGCATTTAAAATTTCACAAAATGTTTTAAAAATCAGAAAAATCTCTCGAAATACTTTTATGTAAATTATTATAAATCTCATAAAACTCCATTAAACCAATAAAAATTCATCAACATCTTTTAGAAATCGAAAAATATCTTGAAAACCCTTAAAATTTGACGAAAACCTTCGAAATCTTTTAAAAATCATAAAAAGCTTTTGAAATTCCTCAATAAAACTCCCTATAAAGTTTTAAATTCCTTATTTAAATCCCAGAAATACATATTTTAAAAGTAATAAAAGTACCTTGAAGTCCGATTAAAATCTGATCAAAGTCGTGAAAAATTCTAAAAATTCCCAAGAACTTCTTGAAATTCTTTAAAATTGTATGATAACATTTAAAATCCCATTATCTCCCATCAAATCTTTAAAAATTCCATAAAATTTCCTTAAAATTCCTAGATTTTCAATATACCTATTCTGAGTTTAGACTCGTGACAAAATGATTATTAACGAAAGCAAATTCAAAATTGCGGAATAGGCGTTACGATATTTCGACTTCGACTCAATCATCTTTTTAGAATAGATCATTAGAAAGAAACTCTTCAGTTTGATCCCGTTATTTTTAGTGAGTATATTTAGTGAATTTAAATATTTTATTTTAAAAACTACTGTGTTGTGCACTGTATGTTCATGATCTATAAATATTATTGGACATTACATTGCGTTACACAGCAGAACTATTACTTGCACGTGCTGGTCCTCAAAATTCGTTTGGGTCGTTTCATTTCTGTCGTTTCTGCCATTCTGTGGTTTATATGATTTATAACACTTCCAGTAATAACATGAAGGAATAAAGTAACGTCTTTATCTGTACATTTGTCTCTTTCCTTGAATTCAATGTTTCGTTGACGTGTCTATTTATATATGTTTAAAGTGAGATGAAACGTAAAAAATTTTCAAACAAAAAGATAGTGAGGGTGTTTTCTGGATGGCCAATTTAATATAGGTTATTGTGCGTTCTATTTCTGGATTTGAACCCTCGATTCGATTTCAGGAGGTAATCGAGAATAATGGAGGGAAATAATGGTACATTACTGAAACTGATTTGCGGCATCTCCGCACTGTAAATCAATTTTTTTTTACCAATTCATGAGCAAGATGGAACATTTATTATAACTGCTAAGGTGTGTGATTCGAATTTCATTAATAAATATAAACTGCAACTTAATCCAGAAAAAAGAGGGAGGAAAATAGTAGAGTATCAGCTGAGTTGAATAATTAGGTCAATAGGAAATTTAAACTCTTTACTACTCGACTCAATATAACAGAAAATAAATCGAGAGCTACACCCTCTTAAAATCGTGCTCGTGTATTAAATTAATGCAGCTCAAATAAATACTCAATCGAAAAACTAAGATTGCATAAATCAATAAGTAGGATGGTTTGAAAACTAACTGCAAAGTGAATATCTATGTCAGAAAGCAAATAAAAACAGCAAGCTTCAAAAAAGTATGTTGAAAGTATTTACTGTGCTTTTTACCTTTGAATCACTTTTTACTGCAGCCGCGAGTTTTTACTGAATTTAAAGCATGTTAGTTGCAATTTTAACGTGCATATAGGCAAGTCAGCTTATTTCGAAAAATATGATTCATATGATAACATTTCATGTGCTTTTAAAATGAAGTTTATCTCCAGTGTAAACATGAAACGTGAATATAACCACGAGAACTCGAAACAAGAACCTCGTTAATTTGCAAGTTTAATTAACATTATATATTAGCCGTGTGTTCAACAAATCTTGAAATACAATCAAATGATTAAACCGAAATTATTATATGAAAAATATATGAACCAAATTTCTGATTTTAATTGCCTTCAATTATTGCATTTAACGATGATATATATATAATGTTTATTAAAAGCTGGTACAAAATTAATAATTTTCCTCATTTATGATAATAATTCTACTTACAATTAGCAGCATGCATGTAAGGTCGTATCTCTCGACTTTGGTTGATTTCCAAGCCAACTACTCTTTGGCCGTATGCCAAAAATTTGAGCCACTCATTAAACGCTCTTTTCCCTTTCTCAACCGTTTAAATGAAAACACAATACACCTTGAGCATTTGTGCTTCCGTATCAATTACAGAATTATGACACGAGGGAAAATCCATTTGATGAATTCAGTTTCTAAAGTCACAGAATCAAATAAGTCGTAATCAAATAAAAGGAATCTGTCTAGAAATTAGAGTAAATTGCAGTTGGACGTTCGCATCTTTTATATCTTCCTCGAGATGAAAAAGCAAGGCCCCCTGCAGAGAATTACTATTCCTACTACCCTCCTAAAAGATCCCCACATAAAAGAAAGCATCCTGAAAATTAGAAAACTTTATAATTCCAAATGCTGATGTTTTGTGCCATTCTAAAATGAAAAGAATTTTCTTAGGACGTGAAAGTTCTCTTTGTTGAGGGTTTCCATCTTTTTATATTCTTATCAGAGAAGGTTTTGGATTATTCAACTCCCTCGGGTTTCAATGGATCATCTTCACATTTTGAGACCCCCTGAATTCTTGATGATGTCTGTCTGCCTGTGAGCACAATAACATTTGAAAAAATTGAAGATTAGAATTAGACTTTCGTAAAATTTTTACGTGTTGTTCAAAAATGAACATCTAGTTCATTAGCCAGCCATTTAAGACAAAATAGAAAAAGTTTAAGTAGTTTTAAATCCTTTTTTTTAATTTCAAACTTTCATGTATGGTTTTTAGTAGTCGCCAAAAAGTTGTAAAATTTATCTTTCTGACATACTGAAAATTCTAAAAATAATAACAGTCTATAACAATCAGTTGTTATTCTGCGTTGAAAAATTTCTGTAATCAACTGTGTGATTACATAGGAAATTATAAGATGACCTGCTATCCATAAATCTCATTTTTCCTATTCGAGTGATGAGTCGATCGGATTTCTATGGAATCTTCGGACAATAGGAGTTCCCTTGGGTATTGCCTATAATACTGAAACCAAGCATCAAGTGAGATAGCTATTCGCCCTTTCCATCCATTTCTTGCAAGAAAAGTGAGGTTCGCCTTTTTCCTTCTAAGTAGTTTTCCCTCGAGTTAACTGCAAATGACTCCTGGCAGTCGCAGGCTTTAACATTCTTACTTTTCAGACCTTATCAGAAGAAATCACCAACGCCAAGTGGCGGAGGGGGAAACAGATCTGGTTGGCGTGCACGCAGGAGTGTTACAACAACTGGTGCTACAGGACATCAACATCACGTGATTGCTACTGCTGCAGCCACGGCTCAGGCCAGGATGCAGGCCGAGCAGGGGAGCATCGGCGAACTTAGGGGTTATCATAATCTTCGATCCAGAAGACACACTTTGGCGAACGTGCGGTGAGTCTTAACGATTTACTCGAATTTTTAATATTTGTTCAAGAACATATATACTACGTACTACATAAATGGCCAGATTTATTATCATCTCTATTATATATCGTTTTTTTTATATATCGTCTTTATTATATATCGTCTTTATTATGTATCGTCTCTCTAAATCTAAATCAGTGAAAAGTCACTGATTCAAATAGCTAGAATCCGGTCACTGATAATCAGTAAAAAGATACTGATTGAATCAGTACAAAGGAATAATGTGGACCGATAGTTGGCAGCAGTTGTGCCTTCTTAATTTAACATTTTTTTGCAATATCTTCTTAAAAAATTGCCAAAGTGACTTCGTTCTAGGCTCCTTTTAAGTACCATTTTGATAGCTTTTAATTTACTTGGAAAGAAATTAAATGTTAGATGCAATTAAAAAGCAAAAGTTTCAGCTAGTCTAACCTCAGACCAATAGCCTTAAACGTTCATCGAAAGTTTTTGTGAATAAAATTTTATTTATACATATACCTTTGACACAATCAAACGTAGAAACAGTTTCCAATAATTAAATCATTACATTCACCAATAAGTGAAAAAGCGGATAGAAAAGACGCTTCAATAGGTTTCATGAACCAAAGGACGCTACATTGACCCGGTAAATACTTGTAATTACGAATTCAAAATTGCCACAATAAATTACTGAATTTACAGATTGAAATTGGAACTTGATTTCCAAAACTGATAAGTATTCTTTATTGAAATGTGTAAAGGTGGTGTCGGTTCACTAATTAAATTAGTAAAAACTTACTGATAATCAGTGGACTATCACTGAATTGATCAGTGAAAAATCTCAAATCACTGATTCATCAGTGAAATACTTAATCACTAATGAAATCAGTGAAATTTTCACTGATTCAAATTTAGAGAGGTCTCTATTATTATCAAGACAACTCATCAGATATAAATTTATAGGATTACATCACATAGTACACATGTCGTTTGTGTCAAAGTGTGGCAATAAACTGTGATAAAAACCATTAAGAATTTTATAGTTTGATAACCACACGTTAAACCGTCAACGCTGCTTGATTAATTGAGAGCCTATGCTAATGATATAGGCGCTCTCTGATATAATGATATTTTGATGCTTCATTAACTTATTCATAACATTCTGTAAATACAGTAAATCAAAAAGTCTTAATATTTATATAATGCTTTATTATATGTACAAATAACATCCAATTGTATTGTGATCGGAATAGTAAATGATAAGCCGTCTTTAATCCATTCGTTTAATCCGAATCACCGCAGTCGCAGCTGCGATTTTCTTCTACTTTCCCTGCATTGGTGGATTTCTTCCCATTTAAAGAGCTCGTTTTCCCAGTTATACAAGTACATCTTGAAGAGGATTCAGTAAGCAATTGGCTCGCATCTGTTTGCAAAGAGTGAGCTTGCGAAATCTCTATACTCTCAGTTTCATGTCTTGAATGATTGTCGAGTGGCTTTTTTCTATGCTTAACATTCGGCTCGGATTCACATTTTGACTTTCTCTCTTTATACTCTGTTTTTCTTTGGACTATTTTTGCAAGACAATTTCGATCCTTTTTTTCTTGAGAAATTACAGTCACGTTCTTTGTATCTTGAACATTTGCTGGTGACGGTGAACAAATACATTTTGTCGGCTTCTGAACAACTTGGAATTTATTTTTCGTTTGTACTCTGGATTTTGTATTTTTGTATTGGCAGCTACAACACACCATGCTGATTTCTGATTTAGGACCACTTATTTTCTGTGCAAAAATAGCTTGAACATCATTAGATACGTAGATATTATTCTTTGACGAAAGCTCTTTTTTACACATGAAACATCTGGATTCGGAATCTTTTGATCCTTTGTATTCTTCAAGTACTTTTTCCTGTTCAGCGGATTCATCAGTTGCGATACTAAGGGAGTTCATACCACAACCTGATCCTAAAGTTTGTGCTTCTTCACTTCTTCCAACGTTATTATCAACAATCCTTTTTCTCAAAGGAGACCGTTCTTTCTTGTGGTGCTTTTCTGTCTGCAAGCCAACGCTTACAACTGTTCCTATTGACTCATCTTTTACTTTCGTGTATGAAAGCTTTGTCGTTTTAACTTTGCTCGTCGTCCCATCTTTCTGAAGTTGCGTCTTTATTTCATCAGGACGTCTGCAAATTGTGTGTCTGATTATAATGAGCTTGGGGCGAGACCTTGTCTTGTCTTTGCAATTACAGATCGTGTCCTTTCTAATCTCTTCTTCATCTTTCAAAACTAATTTAGACAGATCTTTTTCTATTTTTTTTTCTTCTTTTTCTTTCGAGACTGATTTAGGCAGATCTTTTTCTACTATTGTTTCTCCTCGAGGAACTTGCTGTAATGTAAGTCTTAATATTAGTAAAAATCAACAAAACTGAATGAAATAATAATACTGAGAGTAAAAAATAAACTATACTGACCTCAGGCTGACAAACACAAGAGAAATCTTCCTCAGATTCTAGTTTTTCCTCTAAATCTCCAGGAACTCTTTCGTCAACTTTTTCCAATTCAGGAATAGTTGGTATTACTCCTTTTTCTAATTCAATTGATTCGGATTCTTCTTCTAATTCTTTCTCTGCAATATCTTCTTCAACCTCTTCTTTGGGAAATACTGTTGAATCTTCTGTAATTACTACATCTTCTTTCAACTTCTCTGTAGATAAATCTTCCGCAATAGCCTCTTCTTCAACAATCTCAAGTTCTAACTTTTCACCTGCTACCTCCTTTTCTTCTCCTGTAACTGAGACTTTTTCAGACAGCTTATCTTTTTCACCAGCAACTGATTTCTCTTCATCTTCCTTGGGGATTATATCAAAGATTTCTTCTCCAGCAACTGAAGCTTTTTTATACAGCTTACCTTTTTCACTAGCAACTGAAAATTTCTCTTCATCTTTTTCTTTGGGAATTGTATCAAAGATTTCTTCTCCAGTAATTGAAGTTCTTTTATACACCTTATCTTTTTCACTAGCATCAATAAATTTCTCTTCATATTCTTTCTTAGGTATTGTATCAAAAATTTCTTCTCTTGCCTTTCCATCTTGAACCTCTTTATCATCTCTAAAGTATTTGGTTTCTTCTTCTTCTTTCAATACTGCTTCTAACTGTTTTCCTTCTGATACAGTTTCTCTTTTTCGTTTTTCTTCTTCTTTTTCTTCCAACATAATTTCTTCATCTATATCTTCATATAGTTTCTCTTCCTGATCTTTTACAGAGCTATCCGGTAAATGTAAAACATCTGAGAATTTGTTCTCCTCATTTTCTATTTGGTCTTCCTCAATATCATCCAGAACAGCCACTTTTTTTTCATCGTGACGTTCAATCGCTTCGCCGTCTTGAACTATCTTTTCCGACGAAAGTTTTCCAATTACGATAGGCGCACCGACTTCTAGTGCTTGCATTTTCTTTGATTCTTTTCCTTTTTTTGATGGAATCTGAAATCATAATGATGAAGTGCTTTGAGAAAATTAAAACACTAATGAATTTAGAATATTTAAAAAGATGGCTCTATTTATTTTTCAATTACTTTCATATTACTAAAATTGATAATCTACCTCATCATCTGATAAGTCCTCGATAGCCATTTGGTATTCGTCATCAGATTGTTCAATTCGATCATCCCGTCTTTCAATAGATTTACCCATCAATACGCGTTCTGTATTTTCCATACCAGTTGGTGAAAACACTACATCATTGCACACAAAATCAGAAGCACATGGTTCACCTTCTGAATCATCAATACTTCCACAAATTTCGCTGTCTCCACAAGGATCATCTGCATCATCATCAACCATAGTGTCTGTATCTACCATTCTAATATTCTTATACATTGTATCATTATCTCTCATTATTGACCCGGCATGAGTTTCCTTGTCTGCAACTTCTGCATGATCATTATCACCGCCAATCATTGCATCAACATTCTCAATTCCTTCAAATTTCCCTAATTCGTTTCTACAACTAGCTAGTCTCGTATTCAGTTTTTCTATAGTATCTTCCAAGGAGCAAACTTTATCAGCTAATTGTTGATTAGCAGACGTTTTCAAATCTAGCTGTACTTGCAATTCACTCATCGTACTTGCTGTATCGCCCTCCATCTTTGACCATAGTTCGTCCGCCTGTTGAAGTGTTCTCATATACGTCTCCTCTCGTCGTTCCAGTTCAGCGATATGTCGTTTCATGCAAAGTTCTGCTTCCGCAAGTTCTTGAAGTCTCGCCAAGCACTCCAAGTCGGTTGATTTGACCGAAGTTGTGCTTGCTACATCACCAAGCCACATTTGCTTGCATCTCAATTCGCCACATTCACCTAATGACGCGGTCTATTAAATTTACAATGATGAGGTACTGAGCGGAATTTGAAAATATTTTTAAGAGTTTTTCAGCACTCGACAATTGTAAGAAGCTTTCAAAACTTTGGAAAACATATTCAGACTTCGGTAATTACTTAAATTGTGTCAATATCAGTTAAACTTGTATATTTTTTTTTTCAACAACTCACCCGTATCGCAGGAACCTTCATCATCCTTGGCTCTCTCCTGATCTTTCGCTTTCCTCAGTTCTTGAACTTCGACTGTGAGTTTCTCAATTCGCTGTTTGTGCAAAGCTTGAGTTTTCCTAGCCTCTTCGAGTTTTTTCTTCTGCTCTTCTAAAGCAAACTCCTTTTCGGCCCAGAGAGTCCGAGCATCATCAGCTCTGCGTTGGGCTTGTTTCCTCTCAGCTTCGACTTCTCGAATTCTGCAGTCATAATGCTGACTGGGTGTGCTTGGACAGGGCAGAGCGCCCGAAGCGAGTCCCTGGAATTGCTTTTCTACTACTCGACGGATGCTCGGGACAGGGGCTCCCTGAGACATTCGCCATGTATTCCATACCATAACAGCAGGCATTGAACACTCCAACATTTCGAGACGTTGTCGAAGATCTACTTCCTTCTTTTCCAGTTCCTCATTCTTTATTTCATGCTTTCCGATTATTTCGCGAAAATGTTTCTGACAACGACGAGGATCTCTTGAACGAGGTCTACATGTGCTTCGAGCTGACCGCGACACATGCTCTTTAAGTATATCCTTTTCTCTTTTTTTACCTTCAGTTTCGTGGAGCATTAAATTATCTCCCATATCTTGAGGATCAGGTTTTACGTTTTCTATTGGATTATCTTTTATTTCATCCTCTACTAACTCTGACATTGCCTCGATCTTCGAGTTGGATAAGGTTACTTTTTTTGCTTCCTCATCTGTCATTTCAAGTTTGAGATCTGCTCCATGCGGGTTTGGCAAATCCTCGTCAACCGTTTCTTCACCGTCAGCCATTCCTGCAAACCTGAGATGTTGCAATGAAGGGGATAAGAAATCAATATAACCTAATACCACAAAATTTTACATGAGGGTATGACAATCAATGGGTTCTAATAACATTATGAGCTGTCTTCTTCATATTAATGTCAGATGGTTGTGTACAGGCCAGTTGGGACATAGTATCACTGGTAAATTTTTTGTTAATATCCAGAATCTTTAAATTGTTTTGACGCCAAAATCTAACCAATTTGAAATCAAAACAATCTGAAGTTGGTGCTATGTAGTTGCATTTGGCTTTACACCAATTCACACTTTACCGCTATAGTGAAGCTGGCTGCCGACTGCCGACTGCCGACTGCCGACTGCCGACTTTTAGAGGGAGCTTGTGGCTTACCACATGTTCAACACGCGCCAAGAGCCATTCGATCTCCGTCGGCTTTTTAGCATAGGTACATGCAGAATGTATAAATGCAATCGTTTCTGTGGTATCTGTACCTTAAATTCGATTATGACAGGATTATAAAGTTCTTAGCAATAATCTTTTTCCAAAGCTAAGTAAAGAAAAAGTAAGTTTAGGAATTTGGCATTTTATTTCAGTGAAATGAGAGTGATAAACTGGAAAGTAAAAGCTCAACTTTAATTTGATCCTTTCTTTTCCATCCTTTTATTGAAGACTTCAAGAATTAAGTAGATTTGTACTCATCGTTTCAATTCCATAGAAGAATGATCCAATTATTTTACATTCTTCAATTTTCTCTTGATATCTCTTTCTTCGATCTCAGACCTCCTCGAGCATAAAAATTGCAGATGTTATTCTTAAACTTAATAAATGGCTTTTTCAAAAATTTCTTAATTAAACTCTGACCTACAGCTAGTTTACATCCATAGCTTGTTATTTTTATAATATACAAAGATCACTAAGTATAAAGTAAAGTCTCACCTGGCTACTTTACAATTTCCAAGAATACTTCAGTTTTAATGGAGGAAAAATTACTGATATAATAGCTACTCTGTATACGAGTATACTCGTTTGCATTAAACATGCTTAGAATATTTTTAAGAACTTTGAGGGTGTATTAACAAGTACCTAAATGTTTATTGATGATTGCAAATTGGATTGATTGAGATAATCTTTCATTACCATTCATTCAATTTAATAACTTCTCATCGGGTGGAAATAGCTTTCCTGTTTGGAAAAATGTGCCTGATAAAAGGACGACGAATATTGGATTTCATCATAGAAGGATGAAATTTCATGGATATAATTCCTCGTCACGCTATTATTATAATTATTCTCTGAGATTTTTATTAGCTTTTATTTTTATTATAAACAGTTATAATTAAAAAGTTGTAATTAAGTTATTTTTACATTTATACTTAAGTCGCATTTAACGTTAGAAACTTTAATTCCAACACTAAAAACATCACGTAAAAATGCTACTTTAGTTTCTTTATACTCGGTCTATCAAAACGTAATGAGGCATTTCTTTTCATTAACTTTCTGAAGAGAGTCAAGTTAATTTTGGTGTTTTTCTCTTTTATTTAACTTTCTATTCTAAAAAGATGATAGAGTCGAATAAGTTAAAATATCGTAACGCCTATTCCGCACTCCTGATTCGTCGTGTAAGTATCGATAGTGATTTTCGACAATCAATACTTGCCGAATCGTAAATTCCACATGTGAATTGAATTTGAAATTTTGAATTTGATTTCGTTAATAATCATTTTATCACGAGTCTAAACTCGAAATACATTGAAAAGAATAGGAATTTTAAGTGAATTTTATGGAATTTTTAAAGGTGTTATGGGAGGTAATCGGATTTTAAATGTGATCCTAGAATTTTAAAGAATTTCACGACTTTGATCAGATTTCAATCGGACTTCAAAAGCTTTTTATGATTTTTAAACGATTTTGTAGAATTTACAAAGATTTCGCAGATTTTCGTCAAATTTTAAGAGTTTTAAAGAAATTTTTCGATTTTTAAAAGTTTTTGTGAAATTTTTATGGATTTGAGGGAGTTTTATGAGATTTATAATAATTTACTTAAAAGTATTTAAAGAGATTTTTCTGTTTTTTAAAAGATTTTGTGAAATTTTAAAGGATTTCATGGAATTTCTAATGATTTTAAGGGATTTTAAATGTAAAGGAATTTTAAGAGGTTTCTAGGAATTTTTAGAGATTTTCATGTATTTTAACGTGGATTTGAAAAGATTTATGATTTTGAACATTTTCGTAGAATTTTAAGAGATTTCAAGATATTTCGTGAAATTTTAAAGGAATTCATGCAATTTTAAGAAGTTTTAGAGAATATTAAGGGATTCTAAATATTTTTAAATTATGAGGATTTTTAAGTTTTAAAGAATTTTAAAAGATTTCGACGAATTCAAGCGACTTTTAAAGTTTTTGTGAAATTTTGAGGAATTTAAAACGGTTTGAAAGAGTTTCAAGGGGTTTGAAGGAATTAAAAATTGAAATTTAAATTAAAAAATTTTTATTTTAACAGATTTCTAAAAATTACGAGGGATTTTATGTAATTTTTTTATATTTCTAATAATTTTAAAGAGTTTCAAGAGATTTTTTATGATTTTTAAAAGATTTTGTAATATTTTAAAAAATTTCATGGAATTTGATGAAATGTTTAATGATTTTAAGAGATTTTAAGAGTTGAGAAATTTCCAGAGGTTTGCTATTATAGGAATTTTTAGAGATTTACACGAATTTTAACACGAATTTCAAGAGATTAATGATTTTGAAGGTTTTTATGTGCATTTTTAAGTGATTTCGAGGGATTTCTAGGGATTTTTCTGATATTTAAATGATTTTGTTAGAATTTTAAAGAATTTCATGGAATTTGATAAGATTGCTACCGTAAAATTTCAAGAAATTTTTTGGGAATTTTAAGAGATTTTTATGAATTTTAACGTAGATTTCAGAAGATTTATGAGTTTTAAAATTTTTCTGGAATTTTTAAGGATTTCATAGAATTTGAAGAAATTTATAATACTTTTAACGAATTTTAAAGGATATAAAGGGGATTTGAATTGTTATCATTGGATTTAAAAGAGTCTCAAGATGTTTCTGAAAATTTTAAGAGATTTTCACGAATTTAAAGCGATTTCACAGGTTTTCAGAGGTTTCTTGGAATTTCTAGAGATTTTCATGAAGTTTAACATGGATTTGAAGCGATTAGAGAAATAAAATATAGTAAATTATATAAAATTGAAAAAGTATATATATATGCGCGCGCGTTCGTTCTTGTATCATTTAAAAGTTAGTGCCAAAATAAAGTGCTCTGTTTCTATTGATTGGTGTATTTTTATATGTATTAGGTATTTATTTTAAGTCGATAAAACCAGGTAGTAAAGTGGATGAAAGATCTTACATCATACAATCGAGTAGATCAGCAAGTGTTTGATCAAACCCCTCTTGATCTACTTAAACGAAAGCCATATTCTTCAGTAGTAAAGGTTGTACATGGTACGGCGGAGAAAGCCTCGTTAGAACTTTTTACCTACTTACACGAATAAAATGATTCCCCTTACTACATTAAGACTTTTATTACTCGGCAAAACTCTTCCGCAATACTTGAGGCTCTTTAGTTTAATTCAATTAGGAAATTCAAGTCCATAAAATCTTTAGCAGAAACAGTATTTTATCTCCTGCACTTAATCTTCCGTACTTAATTTTCTTCGGTAAATATTTCTTGCCACTTAATTTTCTGTACTTAATTTTCGTTTTTGCGTATATTTGTTTCGTAATTTATAATACTGTCCGACGACGCTAAAAATAACCGAAGGGATTTAATATAAGCGGGAAATTCTCGAGTCTTTGCTGTCCTTTCAGTGTAAACCAAGCCAAGAGAGAAAGGGGGTGGGAGTATAGAGGAGATTGAACTTTCTCATCGCCAACGTTTTCTATACACTCTGTATCTTCCTACATCCTTGAGATCAATATCATCGAAGCACTATGTTTATTCAGTATTTGCATTGCAAGAACTAAAATCATATCTTTGATTTTCATGAAAATTACAATTTAAGTCTCGGTAACTGTACTTTTTATTATACAGAGTAGATTTTGAATAAGTTGAGTTCAAACACAGGAAGTATAATATTGTTCGACATCATTTTATTTGGCTAAACTATTACATATCAACATTTAAATTTATTTATCATCAAATAGACAATTTTTATTCATTATTTTCCATTCTGTGATTGTGGGAAGAAAGGATGGATAAAGAGACTTGGGAAAGGTGGTTGACATATTTCTCTTATCTGTACTTTTATAATCCTTCACTGAGGTCACTCGTTAAAGTTATAAAAGACATAATAAAATGTTCTGCGCTTCTCGAAATAAAAGTAGTGTTACTTAAAATAAAAGTCTCTCGCTGAACCGCGTAAATCTCAAAAATTCAAGCAATGAAGCTTTATTGTGGGTATTTTCTGTGTCTATATAGAGTGAGTTCAGAAATAATTTTTGAACAATTTTTGCAATTTTTCCACATTTTGAAGTAAAAACCGTTATTTGTTTTATCATTTACTGAAATTATTATTACCAACATAATTCTCTGGTTGAATGGTAACTATTTAAAATTTTAGTGAGGAATTCATATAGCATCTGTTGTAATATTAACAATATCTTTTTATTTAAAAAAAAAAGATATAACAATCTTCTCAAATGAAAATTAATTTTTACTCTATTTCTCTCAGTAAAGTTACTTTTTCAAAAATATAAAATTCTATTTCTTCAGTAATTAATTTCCGGACTGTGCCAATAAAATCCGGCACTAATCCTCGATAAAATGGTATTTGGAGAATATTGTACACTTTTTCCTGTTGAAGATCAGAAATATTGTGGATACATTCATTTCTTCGTTGACCGAGCTTTACAATATTGGATACGGTTTCCGATTTACGAGTCCGAGTTATACTCGAGTCCGTTCAATAGGATTTCTTTCATTGCTATTTTGTAAGCATTTTATTTCACTTTAGAGTTAATTGCTCCTTCCAGTTAAATCAAATAACGAACTATCTTAGCGTATTTTTAGCGAAATAAAATAAGTCGTAATTTTATTTTTCAACCGGTTATACGAACTCAAAATTCCTAACATTATTTGCAGTAAATTCAGTATTTTGTGGTATAAATTAGAGAATGTCAAATGTCACGAGTTGAATTGTCATTTGGTTGAATTGTAACCATAGAATTACACAAATACCCAGGACGGATTTAGGCGACTTAGAATGTGCGAGGCAGAGCAAGAGCAATTTTCCCTGGATTATCAATGTTAGCTGTTTTATTCTCTCCATCAAATCAGTAAATCTCTAATTTGTGAGATAAATTTATATGTTTACTATTTATTGTCTCGATAAATACCTTCAAAATCTTGTATAGAACAATATAAAGCGTCTATCTCCTCAAATAATTCTACATTTTTGGTTTAAAATGTAATGCTAAAAGTTTTACTGATAAAACATTTAAGAATGAGTTTTACCTGGTCATAAAAGTCTTTTTGTGCTAGGAGATGTAAATGTACAATATAAGGTGTTTTCTACAATTTTGCAATGGAAACTGTTCAACAGTTACACATATATTTTTACAAGAACGAACGCGCGCTCCGCGCGTCCATTTACGTTCTTTTTCAATATTTTATAATTTATTATATTTTATTTCTCTAATCTCTTAAAATCTATGTTAAACTTCGTGAAAATCTCTAAAAATTCCGAGAAACCTTTGAAAATAACCTGTGAAAACGCTTAAAATTCGTAAAAATCCATTTAAAGTATTGGAAATATCTCCAAATTCCATGAAATCCTTTAAATTTCTCTCAAAATCATTTAAATAGCAGAAAAATCTCTCGAAATCACTTAAAATTATTAGAAATCTCCTAAAATTCCTTAAAATTTCAGGATAATATTGCAAATTCCTTAAAACCTCATAAAACTCTTACAAAGCTATTAAAATCCCTGAAAATTTCACGCAATATCTTAAAATCCCATACAATTCTCCAAAATCGTTGTAATATCCTAAAAAACTCTTGAGTTTCGTAAAAGTCACTTAAAAATCGTTAAAAATGCACATAAAAACCTTCAAGATCTTTAATCTCTTGAAATCCATATTAAAATAAGTGAAAATCTCTAAAAATTTCTGAAAACCTTTAGAAATTTCTCAACTATTAAAATCTTTTCAAATCACTAGATATTTCATCAAATTCCATGAAATCCATTAAAATTCTCACAAAATTATTTAAATATCAGTAAAATCTCTCGAAATCACATTAAATTATTAGAAATCTCATAAAATTCCTTAAAATTTTAGGATAATATTTCAAATTCCTTAAACCATCATAAAATTCTTACAAAGCCATTAAAATCCCTTAAAATTTCAGGAAATATTCTAAAATCCCATATAATTCTACAAAATCGTTTTAATGTCCTAAAAATCTTTTGAAATTCACGTTAAAATTAGTGAAAATCTCTAAAAATTTCCAGCGACTTCTGGAAATTTTTCAACTCTTAAAATCTCTATAAAATCATTAGATATTTTATAAAATTCCATGAAATCCTTAAAAATATTACAAAACCTTTTATAAATTCGAAATATTTTTTGAAAACCCTTAAAATTTAACGAAAACCTTCGTAATCTTTGTAAATTTTACAAAATCTTTTAAAACTCATAAGAAGCTTTTGAAATTCCTCAATAAAATTCCCTATAAAATTTGTAATTCCTTATTTAAATCCCACAAAGTACATATTTTAAAAGTCATAAAAGTACCTTGAAGTCCGATTGAAATCTGATTAAAGTCGTAAAAAAATTCTAAAAATTCCCAGAAACTTGTTAAAATTCTACGATATAACATTTAAAATCCCATTATCTCCCATGAAATCTTTAAAAATTCCATAATATTCCCTTTAAAATTCGTAGATTTTCAATGTATTTTGAGTTTGGACTCCTGACAAAATGATTATTAACGAAAGCAAATTCAAAATTTCAAACTCAATTCACATGTGGAATTTACGATTCGGCAAGTATCGATTCTTGAAAATCACTATCGATACTTACACGACGAATCAGGAGTGCGGAATAGGCGTTCCGATATTTCGACTTATTCAAAAGAATTTATTCGAATTTAATCAGGCTAAGTTGAAAACTTCGGTCTTTTAAAAATAGTTTACGTCATTATCGAAGTTATTTCCGAAATGCTGCAACTTCCTTTGACGTGAAGAAATACAAATTAAAAAAGTGTCGGCGGTCTTCCCTCAAAGTAGTTGTCGGTTCGACGTTCTCATTTTGTAGAAAACGGAAAGTAGAACGCCGATTCTATACCTCGTCGCAAATTTTTTATTCAAAATTGATTTGAAGTATGCGTGCGTATGTTCTTGAGAATATTTTATGCTTCATTTCAACGGAATGTCGATGTATTTCCTTTTTATGTATATTCCTCATAATATTACCTGCATTGAGACGAGCTCCTGCAAGTTACATACACCTTGGGGTATGTAGGTTATTCGTGACGTCATGACTCGCCTTATGACGCTGTTAGAGTGAAATATGCAAGGGCCTCCCGAGCTTTTAAACTCTTCGCGGTCATTGGCACTGCAAAACAATGAATCTCGCATGCATGTTGGCAGACCTGTTATGGAAATTCTAAAAACATAGAAAACTACAGTATTTCAATTGAATTCTTCAAGACCAGAAATCTATAATTCATAAATAAGAAATAGTTCAGTTTTTCAATTAATTCTTTCTTTGATATTTTAAACATACAAATATTATTGTATGATGATTGAGAGATGTTTGAAAAATATGAGATTATTACGATTGAACAGAAAAGTGGCGTATGTCATCAGGGAATAAAAAGTTTAATATCAAATTCCAAACGTTTTAAGTCTCTGTGATCACGAAGCGGAGACAATATGAAGCGAATAGTATTTGAATTAAGATTTGCTGGGATTTGATTCCGTTTAAAATACTGTCTGTGGTTTTCGTATTTTATATCCGTGAAAGACTTTAAGCAGCTTTCAGGGTACGGTTACCATGTCAACTCATTGTGCCTTTTTTTGCTTCTTTTGTTTCGATACGAAATAATTAAATTTTATCCACTTAAATTATCCGTAACAAATTTCCCCTTCTGTTTTTTTTTTGTGATAAAGCGACGCAATTTAAACACGGTCGAATTTTAATGGACTGATGGTTTCGGATAACGAACATGTAATATTCAAGATACCTCGACTACTGTAGGATACGTGTATAGTATACACGTATACGCTTATGGTGATCGATTACTCAATGGCGGTGAAGCTCGGTTGAAAATGCAAAAATATTTTAACGATTATCCGGTTACTCGAAATTGAATCTATTAATCATCTGTGCTGTATTCGTGAGATTTTGCCTTTGATTCCAGACAGAGCTACTTGTTTTAATGTTGCATGACATAGCGCTAGTGCATGATGTTGGGTTCGTCGGACGGGGATATAAACAAGGTACTTGAACAATCGATTGAGCAGACTCTTCAATTTACGTTCCATCGACAAGGGAAGCCTCATTTACGGATGAAAGGGCATAGGTAAAAGGTGGTGGTCTCAATATAAATAAATGTAATATGGAGTACGTACTACATCAAGTCAAGTTTATATTTTAAAAGGTTCTGATGAGCAAATAATCATACACTGAAAAAAAAGATTCTGATATTCCAAGGAAATGTGGCCGAAGAAATACATTTGTTTGTCAAGACATCTTGAAACAGTATAAGGCTTCCAATTTTCAAATTCAAATTTCCTCGAACTAATTACAAGTCAACACAGGGATCCCAAAAATCTGAATACACACCTTTGTCTCTCAACACATTGGGAAAATGAGGGTAAGCCGGAGTCTGTTGGTTTATTAAATGACAGATGGATAAATCTGTATTCTTCAGAGGTCTTAATTGTTTCAAGATTTCTGAGTTATGTCAGAATTCTATGATGCGAAGTGATTCATCTATGATGATCATCATAAGGCAAGGAGCCGCGTTAGCTTTGATCGGAAAGGTGAGGTTCGTTGCCATGGTGAACAGGATTTCGAGAGTTTGGGGGATCGATGAGACAGTGGCGTAGCATCAGGTGGCGGTTTCGAAGGAGAATCGCGTCCAACAAGTGGAAGTGCAAATGGTGAAGACTAAAGTCACACTTGCTTAGATACTTCGACCACGCTGTCTAAAAAATTCGCTACATACTTTATCGACAGCCTAATTGCTTCATTAGCTGATGGCACTGGATTACATTTTTAATTCTCTTCCACCCTTCTTGCATTTACCATGAACACCCTTCGAGAAAAAGGGTGTTCATTCTTCCTCGACCTATTTACACTTTCTTAGGTCGGAGAAGATATGTTTGGAAAGTCGATGACTTCCTTCGTGTGCTCGCACTGCTCAGGTGGTCAAGGTTGCGGTAGATCGGAAATGGGGGACGTCAATGTCGGATTTATTGCCACTGCTTTCAGTGCAATTTCACCCTGAGTTTGCTGCTTTCAGTATCCCTTCACTGCCTTTGAAAATTTCAATGAAGCAATTTATGTCTCCCAAAGAAAAACCTTATATTTTATTTCTTTGTGTATCATTTAAGCGGATGTCTAAATTTATTAAAATTCTTTCTTATTCTTTTATATTTGTTCCTGTGGTTTGTTCCTATGGTAATCAAAAATAGACAGACTAGCGATATTTATAGTTCAATAGTTGGTACAATTATCTATAATGTTAGGAAAGTGACTTTTAATATATATAGATAATTTTATTTCTCAACACTTCAGAACCTCTCATTATTGTACAAATAAGTTGTGTAAATACAATTAAGCACTCGCGTGTCTGATAATATCTGACGACATATCCTAACGCAAATATTACGTTACTGCGCAAAAAGAAGAAAGTGAAGAGCTTCTCATGAAATTTCATTAAGCCTTTCCAGCGCAGCGGCTTGAAAGCTTTCTGGATTTATCTTATATAAAAAGGAATTTACTAAAAAATAGAATACATTGTAGAAATTAAATTGAATCGGTATTATATTTGTATAAGGAAATTCAGAGATGACTTATCTCAATATTAAATTCGATTTATATTTAGGTTCCCTGTTTTATTGTATTTTTAAAATTCACGCGAATTATGACATTTTATTATAAAATATGTCATTATAATATAATTTAGATACCACTTCCAATGGAATGAGTGGAATCTGTCATGCTGGGACGTGATATGACTTTCAAACTCTTTATTCTTCAAAAGTCGTTTTCTCTCCTCTATAGGAAATATAAGAAAAACGTCTATAAAATTCACCACTCGTGGATTTAATTAAGGTAGTGAAAAAATTGTGATCGTGCTTCAACAGAAAATTATTCTGCATGATGTAAAATGAGAACTGGAATGCATCACATTTACCACGACAGCTAATTATATTTAAAATAGGTTTTCATATTTACTACGAATATATTCTGAAAATGAGCCCTCTGCATTAAATTAAATTTTACAGTAACATTTTAATTCCAAGTTCTTCTAAGTTTCTGAAATCTATATAACTTGTGTATTTTGCTCATCAGTCCCTTTGAGACTTGTTCTGTTAGAAGATGCTCGTAAGATGACTTAAAGTGCTGATGTTAAATCTTAATTACGACTCGACTTGAAAATATTTTGCCACTCACAGTGCTTTAGTTGTGCTTCTTCCTGGACAATATTTAATCGACCTGAAGCCCTCAGCTTCCTTATTCGTATACCTATTGCTCGTCAATGTCCTTTATGGTAGCGAGAAGAATCACGTTACATTTTAACCTGATTATAAATACTAAATAACGTGTTATCTTTGTCTTCCACAATAACTCTTTTTGAATTATTGTATTTATTATTATTTCTATAATTTAGCGTATAAAAAAAAACTGACAAACACGAGAAATTCCGTGTAGAATTTAAAATGGGGACTTAATCTGGCTCCTGAATAGTTGCCCCAGTTACTCATTTGTAAATAACATTATTTATTCACCGGAAATCGCGTGGGCGATTCCTGGTCATTGTTACTGCACGAGAGGTGAATTAATCTGTATTAATGTAAGTGGCGCTTCAGTCACGAAGGTTGCGAAGTAATCCTCTACCTTGATTCTAAATTCAAGATCGAACCCTTTCTACGAAAATATGAATAATTATCGTACTTGAGAGAGTTACAATTTTACAGCTTTAATCAAGTATATTTTTCCACTCAGAAGGTGAAATAGGTTTTACACAAATACTCAAATTTAGATACTAATCAAAGTCTTTTCTACTTACGTACAATGTGGGTTTCAAAGCTTTCGTACTTACTTCGATTCCGATAAACAGCCTTTTTAGTCCCAAGGGAAATCGAGTAGTATAAAGGCTTACTCCCCTCTCCTTTACACAATCAATCTAATCGATTGCATTATTTAGGTTTTGTCGAAAAGTCTTCATAAAATCAAAATATTGGCTAGCCCAATTTTTTATTTAAAGACTGCGCCTTTGAAAAGATTGATTTTTTCCATAAGAATAGCACTCTGTACTCCGATGAATAATTCTCCATAATCTTCAATGTAAATTGCATGCAATGAAAATAGCTCACTGTTCACAGGTGTTCCTTAGCTTCAGTTAGTCTTAAAGAGCATAGAAGAGTTACAATTCTGAAAAATAAGAAGCTAGCTAGATTAAATATTTTGATATATGATAAATTATTTGGAAATATTAAACAGAAAAAAAGTACGGAGAGAGAAAAATAGTAAATAGAAAGTTCAATCGATCATTCAATATCGAAAGATCCGTTCTTGACATGATGCTTCTAGATATCAATTTGACACTATATTTCTTGACGCTATCTCAAGTGAATATAAGGTTCATCCATCATGACAGAAGCAATCTTTCAGGATCTTAGAAAAAGTCCACTAGAGTTGCATTTACGGAATTCTCTTTCTTTAAAACTAGAAAATTGATAATAAAGTACTTTTCTTTATCTATTTGTTTAATTTAAATGCATTTTTATTTATTAGTTTCTATTTAAAGTTTTAAACTGACTGAATCTATTTGTTTATTTTTTATTTTTAGTTTTTTTATTCAACTTTATCTATTGCATAATCCCCTGGAGGCAGAGTATCTTAAAAGAATAATTGGACGTTCATCAGCTAGAAATCAGCAAATAAATTCGAATCTCATGGCTAAAAGGGGAGCATGCAGAAATTATTCTCTGAGGACAATATTATTTGTCCCTTCTCTCCAGTGTATTTTCACTGTTAATGTCCCAGTATATTTTACCGATTTATTTCTACTACGAAAGACGTGAAATGAAATTATATGACTTACTTAAACAATATTTCTTAGGTGTTATATTTTCAGAAAATATTTTATAATTTGTATAAAATACTTTTATAATATTTCTCTGATATACGATTATAGATTAAGATAAATATAAAAACGCTCTTTAGAGTATATTTTTGTAAATTTACAAATTGGGAACAATCTTCCCGTGCGGAAAGAAAAATCGCGCGATTTTTTCCGAGGCTTTAATTACGAGTTCTTTTATTGAAATATATGTTTAACAGAAATAAAAATATAGAAAAAACATGATCTCAAAATAATAGCATTCTGGACAAGTTATTTTCGCAAATTCTAGATCAAAGAATCTATTTAGATTTTACACATAAATTTCACAGAGTAAGACTTATGATTATATGACGGGATTTGCCACGTGAGAAAGTAATTTTAGAGTTCATCATCCGTGTAAGTGTATGTGCAATATACATATTTGTTTTCGATAGCATATATATTCAGTGTATGTGAGTTAAATACATACTTCACTGCTTTGTATGTGTTAGACTCAATGCACCTACAATCCCACATACTTTGACCTTATGTAACATGTATACATAAAAGAGATGGTGCTGTTTGATGCTACGATACGTCGGGGTCGGGCGATAAATTGATACGCACTTGAAGCACTTGAGGATCCCATTGTTTTATAAACACTGTTTTCTTATGATTTCAGAATAATTTTTGAAAAACGTTGTTACTATTTTATCACAGGAGAAAAATTTAATTTTTTTATAAACAATTGGTTTATGGACAATTTATTTTCAGACAATATATTGTGTTTAGAGACAATTTATTTGTAGACAAGCAACAAAATGTGGATCTCAATAAATCGCTCGAGCATCTATTTTTTATCCGCGTGGAGAATTAAAGTAATTTCATCTTTAAAATTATCCTCAAACAAAATTTTTTTTGTAGTTGTACTCCACATTATGTGTATTAGATTACAATAGTTTTAATGAGTTGAAATTTCACTATAATTATCAAATATGTCTTTTCTTACCTATTAATTACAAGTAGCGTAATTACTAACAAAGGAAGCTGAGTTTGTAGCTTAAGATCGAATTAATGTGCGCCTTCTCCATATATCCATATATATATATATATATATATATAT
>UCOH01010478.1:0-13841 GCA_900474275.1 Synergus japonicus
GACGAGTTGTATTTGATATAAACACGAGGAGGATCATGCATAATTCCAACTTTCAGCTGATACTGATTCATGTTTCGAAGTTTGTCTGGGAATAGCTGCGTTCTTGATGCGTACTTCTTTGTTGAGTAGGTGTGCGTGAAAGGATTCAAGTACTGCACCTTAGATGTGTTGCCAACGATTTCAAGAATACTGGTATCCATGAATAGGTTTTTCCAAGCAGTTTGAAATAGCTTCTTCTTCGTGAGATCAAGTGACTTGTGTTCATCAGCGAATTGAAGTACTAGACATCTTTGATGAGAGTATCCTTTTAACAAAATGTTCATCATTTGGATTACTTCTTTCGCAATGTTCAAGTCGTTTCGTACAGAATCGATGATGATCGGGAACGTCGATCTTGGGAAAGCAAAAGCTTCCATCAGTTTCCAATTATCAATATCTTCCTGGATGGTTTCATTTCGCACAAGAAAGTGGATACTTGGCTTGAAACGTTTGATTTCTCGAAAAATTGTCTCGACTTTTTCCTCATTTCGAAATAGATCTTCATTAATAATCAGCAACGTTTGATGTGTAGAGGTGTCTTGTTCAATGTACCTTGATAAGCCTTTTAACCAGTTTAGTTGATTTTTGTCTACCTTGCAGTCCAAAAACGTAGACTCTAAAAGGAAAATAAACAAAGTAATTATGAAATTTATTAACATTTTGAATATTCAAAAATTTCACGGTTGTAAATTGCAAAGCGTCTACTCCTTTTCGTGTTTCTTTTTCAATTGAACATCCTTGCTTTGTATTTATTTTACTTTGCTAAGCAACGAAGCCATATCAATTACTTATTGACCTAGTTGAAATATAACAATTGCGTTTATATTAAACGAAAGGAAAAAAAAATTGAAAAAAACTGAGAGACTTGGAATTTTCTTTGTCAGAATGCATCCATTTGATGATAAAACACTTCTATTAGGGCAAATCCATATCTTTCCAATGTAGATATGACATGGAAAAATGCAACTTTTATGATAAAAAAGGGTAAAAAACGTATTTTGAAATACTGCGCTCAAGGCTTATCAACCTGCTCTAATCAGTATATAGAAAAAAGTCTACGCCTTTTCTAGTTTTTTATTCTAACTGATTATTCTTATTTTGTGTTTATTTTACATTGCTAAGCAACGAAGTCAAATCAATATTTGGTTGACCTAAATGAAACCGAAAGTTGCAAAGCTTAAGACATAAACATCATATTTAAAGAAAATTACAAATATGAAGAACTGCTGTAACTGACACCTGTGTTTATCAAATATTGATTCATTTCCATAGGTCTAGATGTTTAGCTTTCGGTCATTGTTAGAATAATAAATGTATTTATGGACATTTCAGTTAACAATATTCCCTATTTACAATTTTATTCATATTATATTACAATCTGGTCTAATCAGCAGCTTCTTTAGCCTCCTTTATCCTAGTAATTCTATTAAATCTTCACTAAAACCTTCGCAACAATTTTTAATGACCAAGTCTGAAAAATGCAACACACCACTGGATCTTCTTCTTCCCACTTGAATTCTGTACTCTCTCTCCTCTTGAAAAGTGACACTAACCCATTTTCTTGATTTTCGCTATAATTATTTCAGCGACAAACACGATGCCAGAGATGAGAAATCCAACGAGGAGTTCCGTGAGAAGGACTGCAATCAGTACATTATTACTGATTTCCATATCACCTATTGCTTCTTTACTCTTCTCTGGAAGAGTCGTCTTAAGTACAACGTCTTTTTTCCACTTTTCGATAATTCCAAATGTCGCCAAACTCAAGTGAAGGCTCTGAAACCGCTTAACGTAAGGAGAGCCTGCCTCTAGAAAAAATCCTTGTGCTGATGAGATAAATGGTTCTTGTACAACGCTTGTTAAGAAGTTTCCATCCTTATCCTTCAAACGCAATTGATACCAATTTGCGTGTGCTTTTGACATGAGACAACTTACATTCTGCTCTGCGATTAAATGGCGAACACATTCCTCTACGCTGGAAAACTTATTCTGATATCTCTTTACCAGGCCCAAATTTTGAACGTCCTTACTCATCCCATCAATCAATATGGGATGTAGTTCAAGTTTCAGACCTGATTTATCCAATTCAGCCAGTGTACGAATTTGCAGCTCTGTAGGTGATTCTACGTTAATGCTTGTGAGCATTGCATAAATCTTTGAAGAATATATGAAACTCACAATGACCATGTAGGCAAATATGATCCTAGTCTTCCAATTTCTAGGTTCCTGGGGGACGGTCAAACCAAGGACAACTTGCACTGTGAAAGGCAAGTTCCAGTCCTTGCTGAACAGTTTCAAGAAGTAAATCAGCAGCCAGAGTAAAGCAGAAAATACTGCAATTGGGGATAGAGCTTGTAGTAAGGGAAAAGCACTAAATTCCTTCTGACTCTGCGTTTTTGGTATCAAGGCGTTCATGCTACCAGGACCAGATACCAAAAACTCCAGCAAAAAATCCTTTTGCATTGAAGATGGGGCAAGAGAGATTTGTATTTTGCGTTCAAGCAACTGTTCCATTAAAAAGACTCTAGGTTTCTTCTTTTCACCGACGGCTGCTTCAAACTTTGGAATGAAGTTCATATTCCTCGCGAAAGCATTTAGCAAGTGTATGTCACTTCCGGAATAGCTGACTGGATAACCAGACGAGTTGTATTTGATATAAACACCCGGAGGAGTATACATAATTCCAACTTTCAACTGATACTGATTCATGTTTCGAAGTTTATCTGGGAAGAGCTCTGTTCTTGATGTGTATTTTTTCGTTGAATAGATGTGCGTGAATGGATTCAAATACTGCATCTCAGATGAGTTACCAACAATTTCAAGAATACTGAAATCCAGGAATTGGTTCTTCCAAGCAGCTTGTAGTAACTGTTTGTTTGACGGATTAAGTGATTTGTGTCCATCAGTGAATTGCAGAACCAGACATTTTTGATGAGAGCGGCCTTTTAACAAAGTGTGCATTGTTTGGATTACTTCTTTGGCAATGTTTAAGTCGTTTTTTAAAGAATCGATAATCATCAGGAACGTCGTTCTTGGGAAAGCAAAAGCTTCCATCAGCTTCCAATTATCAATATCTTCCTGGATGGTTTCATTTCGCACAAGAAAGTGGATACTTGGTTTGAAACGTTTGATTTCTCGAACAATTGTCTCGACTTTTTCCTCATTTCGAAATAGATCTTCATTAATAATCAGCAACGTTTGGTGTGTAGAGGTGTCTTGTTCAATGTACCTTGATAAACCTTTTAACCAGTTTAGTTGATTTGTGTCTCCTGTGCAGTTGAAAAATTTACATGTTAAAAAAAGAATTAAGAAAGAAATTATGTAATTTAAAAACATTTCAAATGATTAAAAGTTGCAAGGTATGTACGCTGTACAACGTCTACTATTCTTTCTGTTGCTTCATCAACTGAGCTTACTTATTCTGTTTTTGTTTTGCTTCACTAACCAACAATAGCAAATCAATGTCTATTTGACCTAGATGAACCTAAAATTGCAACTTGTGAAACAAACGATAGCAGAGAAATAAAAAAATTGCTGGACTGGTAGATTTATTGCTCAGAATAGTTCTATTTGAGTGAAAGCTCTACTCAAGCCAATCAATTTCATACTGACCTAGATATGATACTGAATTTTGCATCTTTTATGATAAACGAATGTAAAGAAAAATAATAAACTGCGCTATAGTCTGCACAAGTTTCTCGACTTTTTCCTCTTTTCGAAATAGATCTTCATCAATAATCTACAACGCTTGGTGTGTAAAGTTGTCTTGTCCAATGTACCTTGATAAACCTTTTAACCAATTTGATTGATTTATGTCCCTTTTGCAGTCTGAAAACGTACACCTTAAAAGAAAAATCAACAAAGTAAATTTGCACAGTTGAAAATTGCAATGCGCCTTCCCCTTTTCTAGTTTCTCTTCCAACTGATTATCCTTATTTTGTTTTTATTTTACTTTGCTAAGCAATGAAGGCAAATCGATATTTTGTTGATCTAAATGAAACGGAAAATTGCAACGTTTATTGTATAAACAAAGATAAAAACATGAAAAAATGCGTTAACTGACCTAGATATGTTAATAAATATTCCAAGGATATGATTAACGAAAGTGTTTCTTTCACACATCGTCTCTTGCTTTCAACTAATGTACCTAATATAATCACACTATAAATTTTTAAATCGTTGTTCATTCCATATAGCACAAATCCTAAAGGCTTGGTAGTAACCAGAGTGCTGGATTTACGCAGAATGCCGCCCTGGGCGAAACTTTCAATTGCCGCCCCTTTACTAATTGAAAATTTGTCTCATCATCAATATAAAATGGAATTATATTTGATTATTATTCGAGAAAGAACATCTATATCGTAACTGAAATTTTTGAATTGATATCAACATTCTTTTTTTTTAACTTTCTCCCTGAATTTGCCGCCCTGGGCAGTAGCCCATGCCTAAATCCGCCACTGGTAATAAAGATCTCGTATTAAATAAAAGATCAGGGATTACTAATCTGGTCTAATCAGCAGCTTCTTTACCCTCCTTTATCCTATTAATTCTATTAAATCTTCACTAAAGCCCTCGTAGCACTTTTTAATGATAAAATTTGAAAAATGCAACAGACCCCTGGATCTTCTTCTTCTTCCCATTTGAATTCTGTACTCTCTCTCCTCTTGAAAAGTGACACTAACCCATTTTCTTGATTTTCGCTATAATTATTTCAGCGACAAACACGATGCCAGAGATGAGAAATCCAAAGAGGAGTTCCGTGAGAAGGACTGCAATCAGTACATTATTACTGATTTCCATATCACCTATTGCTTCTTTACTCTTCTCTGGAAGAGTCGCCTTAAGTACAACGTCTTTTTTCCACTTTTCGATAATTCCAAATTTCGCCAAACTCAAGTGAAGGCTCTGAAACCGCTTAACGTAAGGAGAGCCTGCCTCTAGATAAAATCCTTGTGCTGATGAGATAAATGGTTCTTGTAGAACGCTTGTTAAGGAGTTTCCATCCTTATCCTTCAAACGCAATTGATACCAATTTGCGTGTGCTTTTGACATGAGACAACTTACATTCTTCTCTGCGATTAAATGGCGAACACATTCCTCTGCGCTGGAAAACTTATTCTGATATCTCTTTACCAGGCCCAAATTTTGAACGTCCTTACTCATCCTATCAATCAATATGGGATTTAGTTCAAGTTTCAGACCTGATTTATCCAATTCAGCCAGTGTACGAATTTGCAGCTCTGTAGGTGATTCTACGTTAATGCTTGTGAGCATTGCATAAATCTTTGAAGAATATATGAAACTCACAATGACCATGTAGGCAAATATGATCCTAGTCTTCCAATTTCTAGGTTCCTGGGGGACGGTCAAACCAAGGACAACCTGCACTGTGAAAGGCAAGCTCCAGTCGTTGCTGAACAGTTTCAAGACGTAAATCAGCAGCCAGAGTAAAGCAGAAAATACTGCAATTGGGGATAGAGCTTGTAGTAAGGGAAAAGCACTAAATTCATTCTGACTCTGCGTTTTTGGTATCAAGGCGTTCATGCCACCAGGACCAGATACCAAAAACTCCAGCAAAAAATCCTTTTGCATTGAAGATGGGAAAAGAGAGATTTGTATTTTGCGTTCAAGCAACTGTCCCATTAAAAAGACTCTAGGTTTCTTCTTTTCACCGACGCCTGCTTCAAACTTTGGAATGAAGTTCATATTCCTCGCGAAAGCATTTAGCAAGTGTATGTCACTTCCGGAATAGCTGACTGGATAACCAGACGAGTTGTATTTGATATAAACACCCGGAGGTTCATGTAAAGTTCCAACTTTCAACTGATACTGATTCATGTTTCGAAGTTTATCTGGGAAGAGCTCTGTTCTTGATGTGTATTTTTTCGTTGAATAGATGTGCGTGAATGGATTCAAATACTGCACCTCAGATGAGTTACTAACAATTTCAAGAATACTGAAATCCAGGAATTGGTTCTTCCAAGCAGCTTGTAGTAACTGTTTCTTTGTCGGATTAAGTGATTTGTGTCCATCAGCGAATTGCAGAACAAGACATTTTTGATGAGAGCGGCCTTTTAACAAAGTGTGCATTGTTTGGATTACTTCTTTGGCAATGTTTAGGTCGTTTTTTAAAGAATCGATAATCATCAGGAACGTCGATCTTGGGAAAGCAAAAGCTTCCATCAGCTTCCAATTATCAATATCTTCCTGGATGGTTTTATTTCGCACAAGAAAGTGGATACTTGGCTTGAAACGTTTGATTTCTCGAACAATTGTCTCGACTTTTTCCTCATTTCGAAATAGATCTTCATTAATAATCAGCAACGTTTGGTGTGTAGAGGTGTCTTGTTCAATGTACCTTGATAAACCTTTTAACCAGTTTAGTTGATTTTTGTCTACCTTGCAGTCCAAAAACGTAGACTCTAAAAGGAAAATAAACAAAGTAATTATGAAATTTATTAACATTTTGAATATTCAAAAATTTCACGGTTGTAAATTGCAAAGCGCCTTCCCCTTTTCTAGTTTCTCTTCCAACTGATTATCCTTACTTTATTTTTATTTCACTTTACTAAGCAACGAAGGCAAATCAATATTTTGTTGGGCTAAAGTAATCTGAAAATTGCAACGTTTATGAAATAACCAAAGTTAAAAGTATGAAAAAGTGCGTTAACTGATCTAGATATGATAATAGTGATTGCAAGAATATGATAAATGATAAAGTTTCTTTCACTTATCGTCTCTTGCTTTCAACTAATGTACCTAATATAATCACACTATGAATTTTTAAATCTTTGTTCATTCCATATAAAACAAATCCTAAGGGCTTGATAGTAACAACGATCTCGTATTAAATAAACGATCAGGGATTATTAACCTGGTCTAATCAGCAGCTTCTTTAGCCTACTTTATCCTAGTAATTCTATTAAGTCTTCACTAAAGCCTTCGCAACACTTTTCAATGATAAAGTTCGAAAAATGCAACAGACAACTGGATCTTCTTCTTCCCATTTGAATTCTGTACTCTCTCACCTCTTGAAAAGTTGCACTAACCAGTTTTCTTGATTTTCGCTATAATTATTTCAGCGGCAAACACGATGCCGGAGATGAGAAATCCAACGAGGAGTTCCGTGAGAAGGACTGCAATCAGTACATTGTTACTGATTTCCAAATCACCTAGCGCTTCTTTATTCTTCTCTGGAAGAGTCAACCGAGCAACCTCGCCTTTCTCCCATTTATCAAGAATTCCAAATACCTTCAATCTCATGTACAGGCTCTGAAACCGCTCAACATAAGGAGAGCCTGGCTCTAGAAAAAATCCTCCTGGTGAAGTGATAAACGGTTCTTGTACAACTTCGGTTAACGAGTTTCCATCCTTATCCTTCAAACGCAATTGATACCAATTTGCGCGTGCTTTTGACATGAGACAACTTAAATTCCTATCTGCGATTAAATGGCGAACACATTCCTCTACGCTGGAAAACTTATTCTGATATCTCTTTACCAGGCCCAAATTTTGAACGTCCTTACTCATCCCATCAATCAATATGGGATTTAGTTCAAGTTTCAGACCTGATTTATCCAATTCTACCAGTGTACGAAGTTCTAGCTCCGGAGTTGATTCCACGTTAATACTTGTAAGCATTGCATAAATCTTTGAAGAATACATGAAGCTCACAATGACCATGTAGGCAAATATGATCCTAGCCTTCCAATTTCTAGGTTCCTGGGGGACGGTCAAACCAAGGACAACCTGCACTGTGAAAGGCAAGTTCCAGTCGTTGCTGAACAGTTTCAAGACGTAAATCAGCAGCCATAGTAAAGCAGAAAATACTGCAATTGGGGATAGAGCTTGTAGGAAGGGTAAAGCACTAAATTTCGTCTGACTCTGCGTTTTTGGTATCAAGGTGTTCATGCTACCAGGACCAGATGTCAAAAACTGCAGCAAAAAATGCTTTCCGAGCTTTTGCATCGAAACTCGATTAAAAAAGATTTGTATTTTACTTTGAAGCAACTGCTGTATTAAAAAGACTCCAGGTTTCATCTTTTCACCAACGCCAGCTTCCAACTTCGGAATGAAGTTCATCTTCCTCGCGAAAGCATTTAGCAAGTGGATGTCGCTTCCGGAATAGCTGATTGGATAACCGGACGAGTTGTATTTGATATAAACACGAGGAGGATCATGCATAATTCCAACTTTCAGCTGATACTGATTCATGTTTCGAAGTTTGTCTGGGAATAGCTGCGTTCTTGATGCGTACTTCTTTGTTGAGTAGGTGTGCGTGAAAGGATTCAAGTACTGCACCTTAGATGTGCTGCCAACGATTTCAAGAATACTGGTATCCATGAATAGGTTTTTCCAAGCAGTTTGAAATAGCTTCTTCTTCGTGAGATCAAGTGACTTGTGTTCATCAGCGAATTGAAGTACTAGACATCTTTGATGAGAGTATCCTTTTAACAAAATGTTCATCATTTGGATTACTTCTTTCGCAATGTTCAAGTCGTTTCGTACAGAATCGATGATGATCGGGAACGTCGATCTTGGGAAAGCAAAAGCTGCCATCAGCTTCCACTTATCAATATCTTCCTGGATGGTTTCATTTCGCACAAGAAAGTGGATACTGGGCTTGAAACGTTTGATTTCTCGAACAATTGTCTCGACTTTTTCCTCATTTCGAAATAGATCTTCATTAATAATCAGCAACGTTTGATGTGTAGAGGTGTCTTGTTCAATGTACCTTGATAAACTTTTTAACCAGTTTAGTTGATTTTTGTCTACCTTGCAGTTCAAAAACGTAGACTCTAAAAGGAAAATAAACAAAGTAATTATGAAATTTATTAACATTTTGAATATTCAAAAATTGTACGGTTGAAAATTGCAAAGCGCCTTCCCCTTTTCTAGTTTCTCTTCCAACTGATTATCCTTACTTTACATTTATTTTACTTTACTAAGCAACGAAGGCAAATCATTATTTTGTTGGGCTAAAGTAATCTGAAAATTGCAACGTTTATGAAATAACCAAAGTCAAAAGTATGAAAAAGTGCGTTAACTGATCTAGATATGATAATAGTGATTGCAAGAATATGATAAATGATAGAGTTTCTTTCACTTATCGTCTCTTGCTTTCAACTAATGTACCTAATATAATCACACTATGAATTTTTAAATCTTTGTTCATTCCATATAACACAAATCCTAAAGGCTCGATAGTAACAATGATCTCGTATTAAATAAACGATCAGGGATTACTAACCTGGTCTAATCAGCAGCTTCTTTAGCCTCCTTTATCCTAGTAATTCTATTAAATCTTCACTAAAACCTTCGCAACAATTTTTAATGACAAAGTCTGAAAAATGCAACAGACCACTGGATCTTCTTCTTCCCACTTGAATTCTGTACTCTCTCACCTCTTGAAAAGTTGCACTAACCAGTTTTCTTGATTTTCGCTATAATTATTTCAGCGGCAAACACGATGCCGGAGATGAGAAATCCAACGAGGAGTTCCGTGAGAAGGACTGCAATCAGTACATTATCACTGATTTCCATCTCATCTATCGCTTCGTTATTCTTCTCTGGAAGAGTCGCCTTAAGTACAACGTCTTTTTTCCACTTTTTGATAATTCCAAATGTCGCCAAACTCAAGTGAAGGCTCTGAAACCGCTTAACGTAAGGAGAGCCTGCCTCTAGATAATATCCTTCTATTGATGAGATAAATGGTTCTTGTACAACGCTTGTTAAGGAGTTTCCATCCTTATCCTTCAAATGCAATTGATACCAATTTGCGCGTGCTTTCAACATGACACAACTTACATTTTTGTCTGCGATTACATGGCGAACACATTCCGCTTCACTGGAAAACTTATTCTGATATCTCTTTACCATACCCAAATTTTGAATGTCCTTACTCAACCCGTCAATCAATATGGGACTTAGTTCAAGTTTCAGACCTGATTTATCCAATTCAGCCAGTGTACGAAGTTCCAGCTCCGGAGTTGATTCCACGTTAATACTTGTGAGCATTGCATAAATTTTTGAAGAATATATGAAGCTTACAATGACCATGTAGGCAAATATGATCCTAGCCTTCCAATTTCTAGGTTCCTGGGGGACGGTCAAACTAAGTACAACCTGCACTGTGAAAGGCAAGTTCCAATCACTTCTGACGAATTTCAAAACGTAAATCAGCAGCCAGAGTAATGCAGAAAACACTGCAATTGAGAATAGAGCATGTAGAAAGGGTAAAGCACTAAATTTCTTCTGACTTTGCGTTTTTGGTATCAAGGCGTTCATGCTACCAGGACCAGATGACAAAAACTCCAGCAAAATATTCTTTCTGAACTTTTGCATTCCAGCTTGAAGAAGAAAGATTTGTATTTTGCTTTGAAGCATCTGCTGTAATAAAAAGATTATAGGTTGCTCCTCACCGACGCCTGTTTCAAACTTAGGAATGAAGTTCATCTTCCTCGCGAAAGCATTTAGCATGTGTATGTCACTTCCGGAATAGCTGATTGGATAACCAGACGAGTTGTATTCGATATGCACACCCGGAGGTTCATGTATAATTCCAATGTTCAACTGATACTGATTCATGTTCCGAAGTTTATCTGGAAAGAGCTCCGTTCTTGATGTGTATTTTTTCGTTGAATAGATGTGAGTGAATGGATTTAAATAAAGCACCTTAGATGTGTTACCAACGATTTCAAGAATACTGAAATCCAGGAATTGTTTCTTCCAAGCAGCTTGTAGTAACTGTTTCTTTATCGGATTAAGTGATTTGTGCCCATCAGCGAATTGAAGAACCAGACATTTCTGATGAGAGCTTTCTTTAAACAAAATGTTCATCATTTCGATTACTTCTTTGGAAATGTTTAAGTCGCTCCGTAATGAATCGATGATGATCGGAAACGTCGTTTTTGGGAAATTAAAAGCTTCCATCAGTTTCCAATGATTAATATGTTCCTGGATGGTTTCATTTTGCACAAGGAAATGGATATTCGGTTTGGAATGTTTGATTTCTCGAATAATTGTCTGGACTTTTTCCTCATTTCGAAATACATCTTCATTAATAATCAGCAACGTTTGGTGCGTAGAAGTGTCTTGTTCAATGTACCTTGTTAAACCTTTTATCCAGTTTGGTTGATTTGTGTCTCCTGTGCAGTTGAAAAATTCACATGTTAAAAAAAGAATTAATAGAGAAATTATGTAATTTAAAAACATTTTAAATGATTAAAAGTTGCAAGGTATGTACGTTCTACAACGTCTACTATTCTTTCTGTTGCTTCATCAACTGAGCTTACTTATTCTGTTTTTGTTTTGCTTACTGGCCTGGATATGGTTCTGAATTTTGCATTTTTTATGATAAACGAATGTAAAGAAAAATAAAAAACTGCGCCAAAGTAAGTTTGAAATAATATCTTTTTCGTTTGATCAAGTGACTTGCGCACATCAGCGTGTTGAAGAACCAGACATTTTTGACGAGAGCGTCCTTTCAACAAAATGTTCATCATTTTTATTACTTCTTTGGCAATGTTTAAGTAGTTTCGTAAAGAATCGATGATAATCGGGAACGTCGTTCTTGGAAAATCAAAAGCCTTCATTAAATTCCAATGATCAATATCTTCCTGGATAGTTCAATTTCGCACAAGAAAATGGATACTTGGCTTGAAACATTCGATTTCTCGAACAAGTGTCTCGACTTTTTCCTTATTTCGAAATAGACCTTGATAAACCTTTTAACCAGTTTGGTTGATTTTTGTCTACCTTGCAGTCCAAAAACGTAGACTCTAAAAGGAAAATAAACAAAGTAATTATAAATTTTATATACATTTTGAATATTCAAAAATTCCACGGTTGTAAATTGCAAAGCGTCTACTCCTTTTCGTGTTTCTTTTCGAACTGAGTTTCCTTAATTCTTTTTTACTTCGTTAAGCAACGAAGGCAAATCAATATTTCTTGACCTAAATGAATTTTATAATTGCAACGTTTATGACAAACGAAATTAAAAATATAGAAAATTGCGAGACTTAGTTTTGTATTGCTTAGAATGGTTTCACTTGACGACACACGGCTCAAGGAAATTGTAATTAGTATCTTACTGATCTAGATCTGATACTTAAAATTACAACGTTTATGATAAAAAGAAGAAAAAAATAAAATTTTGAAGGCAGTGTTGGTTTGACAAAATGATCAGAGTGAGAGATAAATATTGTTGGTGAAATAAATATTATTGATTTCCAGTTACCTTCTAGAAGAAAGTATCTGAAGTCTATGATTAGTATTTTTTGTATGTTTACCTTGACATAAAGTCTTAAAATTCTTTGATGTTTAAGTTCTTTGATATTTAATTTCTTAAGGGCGTTGGACCCAAATTTTAAGATCAAAATTCCATTCTTTTGCTCGAAGAAAATTATAAGTAAATATTTTTGTATAAAACGAAGAATTCAAAATTCAATGTTTTCATTTTTAATTCTACAAAGGGAGCAAATTCCAATTAATATATACTCAAGAAATTAAATATTTGTTGAGTAAAATGAAGAAATCGAATTTTTAGATTGGAACTTGTCTCCAACACCCTTAATCCGAAACTTTCATTAGGGTGCCTAAGAAGTTTCAGATAAAAAAATTTCTATCTCGTTTGAATACGATTAATTCCAAATCCTGTCCGAATGAATCGGAGTTAATTCCGTAATTCCAATTCGAATCAATCCGACCTGCTGTAGGGCAGGTTATAAAAAAGCGATTCTGTAAAGAAATTTATTAGTTACACATATTTCTGATTAAAAATATTTTTTAATCTCATTATACCTTTTTACAAAACGTTCTAACGTCTCATGTCGTACCTCAATAAAAACTCATAATAATATAGTTCAATAATTGGTAAATAATTAATATATTTATTGACACTGATAAAAATGTCCTAAAAATGTATAATTTAATCATTTTAAATTTCCAACTCGTTCCTTTTGATTCAATTAATTAGGCAGAGCCTCTCTAATCTAAACTGCGTTAAAATAATCATTCGAAACTGAAATTAACTTCAAATTGTGAATAAAATTAATAAATCTGCAAGATATTCTAATTTCAAGACACTAGTGCCATCTGCCGTCGATAACATTAACTACTTATCTCAGAGTGAAGCTCTTCTGTCGATAAATTATATTAACAGAATCAACTCTCGATTACTGCATTTTTACAATTTATAGTCTTGCTTAATTCTATTTAATGGACATTTTACTTTATCTCGAATAACGACAAGTTCCTCCTCTTCCTATTATTCATAATTAATTTTTGCGAAATTCAATAATTTCCCGCTAAAATCAACTCAGTCGGTAAAAAAGGGTCTGCAATTTCTGTTTCGAGTCAGTGTCTCCAGATCGTGGGATTTTTCGGCCCCCACCACGGTTCCCCGTGGGAGCAATACATTCAAACGTAGCGTGTCGGTGAAAAGTCCATGCTTCACGCTGCGTACATTACACGAAAATGCACGAAGTTTCTAGCCGAACTCGACCGATCTGACGACCAGCTTCTCCGGCTATTTGAGTACTATTTGAGTTTCAAGCTGATTTTCTGTTTTACGGAAATTAACGCGTTGACAACTAAAGTAAAGTCTTCTGCTAGTATACATACTATCAAATATTATGAAGACTAATGGTAATGATTATGATTATGTTTTTCAGGTATTTTTTATGAATGTTTCAGGTAATTCAATTCTACAGGATATTATATTTTAATGAACTTTAGATTCATAAGTTAAAATATATTGAATATATTGATGAGCTTTGAGGTTAGGTCAATATCACGTGTTT